>PVLC010045576.1:0-11865 GCA_004027655.1 Graphiurus murinus | reverse complement strand
ACTGCAACCAACCAAGATGTCCTTCAAAAGGCAAATGGATAAACAAAACTGTGGTCCATCCATAAAATGGAATATTACTCAGAGGTGAAAAGAAATGAGCTATCAAACTATAAAAAGACAGCCAGGCGTGGTTGTGCATGCTTGTAATCCCAGTACTTGAGAAGCTAAGAAGGTTCACAGCCAGCCTCAGCTACTTAGTGAGGCCCTCCACAACTGTTTCAAAATAAAGAATAAAAATAGGGCTGGGGGTGTAGCTCAGAGGTAGAATGCTGCTGGGTTCAATCCCCAATACTGCATATATATATATATATAGAGAGAGAGAGAGAGAGAAAGAGAGAGAGAGAGAGAGAGAGAGAGAGAGAGAGAGAGAGAGACAGACAGACAGACAGACAGACAGACAGACAGACAGACATAAAGAAACAGTAGATGCATATTGCTTAGTGAAAGGAGCCAGTCTGAAAAGTCTACATAAACCTATGGAGACAGTGAAAGATCAGTGTTTGCCAGGGGTCCAGGAAAAGGGGAGAAGGGATGACCATAAGGAACACTGGGGACTTTTAGGACAGTGAAACTATACTGTATGGTTCTGTAATGGTGAATACATGTCATTATTCATTTGTCCAAACCCATGGAACTGTATATAAGAAAAAAGGAACCCTAATGTAAGCTATGGACTTTACTTAATATTGGGTCAGTGTTAGTTCATCAGTTGTAACAAATATACTAAAATAATGCAAGATACTAATAATAGGTGATTGGTGTAGGGAGAGGTTTATGGGAACTCTCCATACTGCCTCCCCAAATTTTTGGTAAACTGCTCTAAAAAGTAAAGTCTATTTTTTTAAAAAGTCCACTGATAAGGTTCCAGATTCCATATTGAAACTAATCTTTAAGAAACTACCACTTGTGGTGGTACACACCTGTACTTGGGAGGCTGAGGCAGGAGGATTGTAGGTTCAAGGACAGACTTAGCAAGTAGTAAACCTCTCAGCAACCTAGAGAAACCCTGTTTGAAAACAAAAAATAAAAAGGGCTGGGGGTGTAGTTCAGAGTAGGGGAATGCCCTATCAAGTTAGGGTTCGAGATTGAAGAAGAATACTCATAATTATTTGAAAAGGCTGTTAAAATTCTCTTTTTTCCAATTATATAACTATGTAGGGGCAGATTTTCTTCCTATACTTCAACCAAAGCAACATTCATTACAACAGATTGAATGAAAAAGCAGCTAGCAGAATCCAGCTGTCTTCTATTAAGCCAAAACAAAATCCAAAACAAGACTATTAAGCCCAAACAAAATCCAAGACTCATTAAATCTTCTTTTATTTTAGAAAATACAGATATTTTAAAATGTTACCTATGTTAACATGTAATGGTCTATTATTTTTAAATTAATAAATAAATGGACATTAAAAATATCTAATATCTAATTTCTTACACAGTAAATTTTGATAGATATAATCCACACAACTAAAAGCTCTTTAGAGTCTTTGAAACAATTTAAGAGCATAATGGGGTCCCAAGCCCAAAAAGTTTGAGAACTATTGCCCTTGCTCTATGCAGTCTGGTTAAACTTTAATTTTTAAGTTATTTTCTGGACCATTTAATAAGTGATATACTAATAGCAACTATATCTAATAGTTACACAAAAGCTGCCAATATCTAGAAAGTGGCCATCAGGGCTGTCCGGGTGTAGGCTAAGTGTATCATTTTTCAAGCATGAATTTGGAATTCATTCAATTTTCATTCTTCTGTTATCTTCCTTTAAAATGAAATATTTCAAAGAATATAATAAAACATGAAGGTAAATAAAAAACAGTGAAGTCAAATTTATGGTGTGGGAACATAAGGCTTGCTATTACAGCTTTTAATGGCAGATAGTTTACAATAAACATTGGGCTTAGCCTGGTAGAAAATAGTCACAGACAGGAGGTAATTACTTGTCCATCTCCAAGCATCAGAAACTCTGGAGTCCCTCCAGTAGAATAATGCAGATCTGCCAACTGTCACTCATTTGGACTAACGCTTTTTTTGTTGTTTTAATTAAATTGGGAAAAGAAGAAGAAGAAGAAGAACATGAGATAAGCCTCCTTCTGAAAGTGCTAAAATTCCATGGATGGATAAATCCATGACCCATCCTTTTATACTGTCTTTATTAGTCTTGAGTAAATCACATAGAATCCCATAAATAGAGCCAGAGAGGGAATGGAATGTATATGTATGCACTGGAAAGGGCCCATTGCCAGCAAATCTGAATATTACAGTGAGGGTTCTATAAACAGCACAGGGAAAGCAGCTCGATCTCCACACAGATAAGAATATAAATGGACCTTTTAACAAGCTTTGCATCATCACGTATGAAATAATAAATACACCCAAACAGAGATAAAAAGAGGAAGAGCAAAATTATGCAAAAATTCTGTTTTTGAGATATGTGGGCAGCAGGGCTCAAAATAGAAACCAAGCAGCTTTCCAAAGATTTGAAGGTCTTAGATAAAGAAAATATAATCACTCTAATTCTTGTTTAATCCTGTTCCCTCTGGCTTTTTTTGGCCAGAAACTGTCACCTACCCCACCTCTGGTTATTTGAGGACAGTGGAACTGCTTACAGAAATATACCTGAAACAGATTCTCACAAGCACATGTTCTAATTTTAGGGTTTTACATTTAAAAAAAGAACTGTGGCAAAATTCAAGGTTATGTATAGGGAAAATAACCAAGAAGCAAATGACACACATCTCATATGTTAATCTCTAATATAATTCACAAATGACTCCTAGTTATGCTTTATATATACTTCAGATTAAAGGGTAATTTAGCATCAATTCAAACTGTTAACTAAAAAAGGCTCATCTGTTGTTATTGATACCTTAGATTACTTCAAATCAAGGGTTCTCAATGGCATGCTGGGTATTTATCCAGGTGTTTTCTTTTTAAATGAAGAATGTAAACTGGGCATGGTGGAGCACACCTATAATCCCAGAACTCTGAGATCCTGTTTAAAAAAAAAAAAAAAAAAAGCTGGGCATGGTGGCCCATACCTGTAATCCCAGTACTCAGAGGCTGAGACAGGAGGATCACAGGTTAGAGGCCAGCCTCAGCAACTTAGCAGAGCCCTCCACAACTTAGTGAGACCTTGATTCAAAATAAAAAGGGCTGGGGGTGTAGCTCAGTGGTAGAATGCCCCTAAGTTCAATCCCCAGTACCACAAAAATAAATAAAGAAAATAAAATAGGTCTTGGGGTATAGTTCGGAGGCAGAATGCCCCTGAGTTCAGTCTCTAGTACCAACAAATAAAATAAAAAGACAGAGAAGAATGTAACAGTAATTCTGATTTTATTTCATTATCATTTCAATGGCTAAAACATTGCCCCAGTACACATTGGAACTTCCACTTCATTTTATACTGAATGAAAACATTTGTCCTTATACAGGATAAACTGTCCATGTTTAGCAGAACTAGTGACTATCCCATGATCAGATTAGTAAACCTGACTCATTGTATGTTCAAAAGAGAACTTAAATTATGCTAGATCTTATGAACTGTAATGAGTCTTAATTTCAATTTCATTATCAAAATTTATAACACCTCACGGGTGCCATACCCAAAAGAAATAATAACATGGACAGGGAGGAAACAAACTTTAAAGGAGGAACCAACCAAGTGATACTACTCTGTTATTTTTCCTTCTAGTACTGATGCTCACTGTGTGTGTGTGTGTGTGTGTGTGTGTGTGTGTGTGTGTGTGTGTGTTACTGGGGATCGAACCCAGGGACATTCTACCTCCAAGCTACACTCCCAGCCCTAGTTTTCAGTCTTTATTTTTGAAACAGGGTCTCACTAAGTTGCAGAGGGCTTCACTAAGTAGCTGAGGCTAGCCGTGAACCTGTGATCCTCCTGTCTCAGCTTCGCAAGGACTGGGATTACAAGTGTGCGCCACCATACCCTGCTTGATGCTCACTTTTATCTGCCTCATAAGGTATAGGGCAAGAGGAAATATGGTGGTATTAGGTCATCATTTTGGAAACCAATAAAGCTCAATGCTGAATGGGGCTTAGATTTACCTTAAAGGTTGCACTCTGAGGGCTTATAGGCAGAATTCAACTCATGAGTCGACTTTCTTTGGCCATTACAATGTTTTCCTAAAAATCGAATCAACATTCACAAATCAGGATATTAAAAAAAAATCAGAAAAAGAACCAAAGTCCCAAATTCCTGGCTTTTCTGACAGTCTGCCCTCACTCTACTTGCACAGTCCCCAAGTGGCCAGGAGAAGCAGGGGGTGGATCAGGCTGCCTCCGAGAAGGGCACCCCTTCAGAGTTCATATGCAGCCCACTTACACACACCACCTGCTTGGCCCTTGGATATGTCTATCTGTGGGATCAATCCCCTGTTAATGAATCACTTTAGCTTAGTCTGAGTTGTGAAGAAAAGACTACGCAGACTCAAATGCTTGTGCCTTTGGGGTCCCTCCCTAACTATCTCTTACAGAAAAACTCTGAAGTACTGAGTTTGGGCTCCAAATGAGACCTGAAGTGGAGGTGTTCAGAGCCGTGGTCCTCATTAGAATCACATCAAGTTGTCTGTGCTCTGAAGACTTTCTGGAAATAAGGACCAAAGCCCATTTTTAAAGCTTATGTTCCATCTAGGTTGAGCTGGGGAACGTATCTCAATTCAAAATAAGAGTAAATCCAGGATCACAAAGGCAAATGATTCCCCTTCTCCCATGGAAGTATTATTATAACGTTTCTCTGTATGTGAGATAGAATAAAGAATATCTATATTCTACTCCTCACTCTGCCTCTAACAAACTGTGGGACCTTAGACGGTTGACTTATTTTGGTTATCCTCTGTCTCTTTACGTGTAAAGCCATATATTAGAATCCCCTGGAGGATTTTTAAAATGTTGTTGCTAGCTGGGCACAGTGGCACATGCCTGTAATCCCAGTACTTGGGAGGCTGAGACAGGAGGGTCACAGGTTTGAGGCTAGCCTCAGCAACTTAGCAAGACCCCTGTTTCAAAAAATGAAATGAAATAAAATAAAATGGGCTGAAAGCGTAGCTTAGAGATAGAATGCCCCTGGGTTCAATCTCCAGTATGAAAGAAAGAAAGTCTAGTCCCCCCAGCCAAATTGAATCTGATTCATTGAGATGAGAGCTCAGGAATCAGTACTTCCTAGATGTTCCCTAATAGATTGTAATGCAGAGAATGGGGAGGGACATGAATTAATATGATCCTCAAGATTCCTTCCCATCCTCCAATTCTGTGGTCTCAGTAGCTTTGGGAGCAAGTCCCAGAACAGCTATTTGCACTGTTAATTGTTCTTTTCTGTCAGATTGCCAGCAACGAACATTAATTTCACACACACACACACACACACACACACACACACACACACACACACACACACGGTGTGAATGTAGTTTTTCATTTCCATAGTAAGTAACTAAGAGGGATCTGTACTAGAATCCCAAGTTCTAATGCATCACTTGTCCAAGGCATTCTGATTCCCACATTGTAAATACTTGTATCTGGAGAAGATATCTAAATTATTGCCATCTAAGTTGCTGAGGCTGGTCTCAAATCTGCAATCCTCCTGTCTGGGCCTAGGATTACAAGCATGAGCCACCACACCCTGCTATTACCATTTAAAAGACACCAAGAGCTTCTTTCTATTGAGCACCAAGATGAATAGCCCCAATTGAGATGTGCTGGAAGTGAAAAACATACATTAAACTTTGCATATTTAATGCAAAAAGGTAAAATAGCTCATTAATAATTTTAAATTGATGCATGTTGAAATGACAATGTCTTAATACAGTGGGTTCAGTAAAATATGTAATTGAATTTAATGTCACCTGTTTCTTTTTATGATTTTCTAAATATGATTCCTAGAAACTGTAAAAGTACCGAAGGTGGGCATGGTGGCCTACGCCCATAATCTCAGGTGCATGGGAGGCTGGAGCAGGACTTTGAGTTCAAGGTCAGTCTGGGCAATACAGCAAGACCTTTCTCTTAAAAAAAAAAAAAATTTAAAAAAAAGCCGGGCGTAGTGGCGCACGCTTGTAATCCCAGCATTCGGGAGGCTGAGACCAGAGGATCCGGGTTCGCGGCCAGCCTCAGCTACCTAGTGAGGCACTCCGCAACTCAGTGAGACTCTGTTTCAAAATAAAGAATAAAAAAGGGCTGGGGGTGTAGCTCGGAGGTAGAATGCCCCTGAGTTCAATCCCCAGTACCGCAAAAAAAATAAAAATAAAAAAAAATTAAAAAAAAAATTAAAAAAAAAAAGTTTAAGTACTTATGTGGCTCATATTACATTTCTATTAGATAGCACTAAGAGGTGTGCACTTTCTGAAACGTTAGTTGAAGTTTATAGTGTATGTGTGTTTTTAAAGATGGTTTCTCATTATGAACTAAGTTGGAGGTTGAAAAATATTTAATTTACTTGCCTTAACTACACAAGGCACTGAATGAAACTACACAAACTTGGCTGCGTGGAGATTCACAAATCAAAACAATAGAGTAGTCCCTCAGTATTCTTGGGGGATTGGTTCTAGGACCCAGATTGGCTACCAAAACCCGCAGATGCTCACATCTCTTATATAAAATGGCATAGTATTTGCATATAACCTAGGCATATCCTTACTTTAAACCATCTCTAGATTACTTGTAATACCTCGTACAATGTAAATGGTAAGGAAATTGTTGTTAGACCATATTGTTTAGAGAGTAATGACAGGAAAAAAGGTCTGCACATGTTCAGTACAGATGCATTTAGAAAAAACATTTTCCCTCTGAGGTTGGTTGAATCTGCAGGTGCAAAACCTGGGGATCTGGAGGGTCGACTGTACTTTACGCTGACAGGACACTTGTACACCCAACTATGACCCTGGGGAGAATCCCAGTGCAACACTACAAGGGGGAATACTGTGAGGTTCCCGGCCATCTCCCCCTTTCTTTCCACCAAATGCTAGGAATATGATTCTGATACAACTACCTGTTCACATGTTTTCCTCATTCATACACTCAGCCAGTTCTTCCCTCAAACAGGAAATACCCAAAATGAACACAGAGAACTAAAGGAGCAGGTGCGTCTAGAGGGGACCACGTCTACATGCCCCACTTGCTACAACTGTGTTTTTCATCACCGGTCTCTCCAAAGCTTCAAAGCAGTCATGTCTATAGTCTTGGAGAATTTCCAGCCCAAAGCTCTGAGGCTAGCAGTTATCAGGCCCCCACCCAGGCCTTATCATACAGCCACAATAGAGGGCCGGGAGGGGAAACAGGACAGACTGAATGTTTGGAAACAGAGCCAGCTCCAAGTGCAGAAAGAGCAGGCACCTGTCTAGAGGATGCGGATCAGGGGTGCCAGGAGCCTCCTGTCCTCTCGGAAAACTCTGTTCTCCTTAGCTGGGTGCAGTTCTTTTTGCTTCAGGATTTGAGGCCTGGTGCATGTGCATGCTCCCTGGTATACTCCAGAGTAGTCACATATCTTACTACGAATACTTTTCAGATCAAGTTCTGTTCAATCAATCAATCAATCAATCTTGATTATATATGTGGCTGCCTTAAGAAGCTTTTGATAAAACTATCCAGAGCCTCTTAAAAGACACCAGACAGGGAGGGGAAGAACTGTGCAGGAGAGAGGAAAAGGGTGCGGACACGAAGGCCAGAAGAGCTGACGACTAACGTCATTGTGCTTGCGGTCTAGCCAGCGTCTGGCGCTGCTGAGAAATGTTTCCACGGGAAGGGAACTGACGTACCCCCGGGCACCACTGGTGGGGCCTCCAGCAATACTTGGAGGCACTACACCATACCTCACCGTGAGAACCTTCCCTTCCATCTTCTTCCTCTTTCCCTTGCCCTCCCCCCAACCCCTTCAGGCCCACACCTACCTCTGTTGTAGAGCTGACTCCATGGTCTTGTTTACTTTCCTTCCTCCCCCACAAGCACAAAGACTGTGTCTGAGTCCTCTGTGAGACACAGTACTTGGCACTTAAGTGCTTGATAAGCATTTGCTGAGTGAATACATGCATACACAAATATACCTTCCCGGCCACTGGGGGTACACTAAAAAAGTCTATTATCCTGCCCAGGCACTGGGGCAAAAGGTTGCAAACCTTTGTATCAAACTAGGCCTTCATTTCCAAACTCTAGACACAACATTTCGAAACAAAGATGAAGGGAAAGAGGTGTAGGACAGGTTGGGGCACGAAGTTATTACCACCCATGTGCACACATACCCATTTAGAGGCTGCCAGAATGTTGCCTCTGCCCTTTCCCACATGCCTTCTTTACTGTTTTACCTCCAACCCCAGTAGGTCTCTATGAGAAAGACCACTAAGATGACTTTTTTTCCCTTGCATTAAAACAAATAAAAAGCAAAGTATGTCAAAATGTTCTCCACAATCATAGCGTTATCACACTTTTTAACAAACTGACCCACCACTGTTCTCCAGCATTTGTGATATGCTGCAAGTATGTGCCTGGCACTCAGAAAGCTCAAGGTTCCAGCAACAGTTGTGTGGCCTTGGACCAGGAACACAGGGAGACTCTTTGTCCTCTGGTTTCTTCAGTGTATTAAAGAGAGATAATGGTATATTCAATGGGTATGAAAAAAGCTTAACATTAGTCTGCATGAAGCTCTTTGAAATGCATGAAGGGCATTTCAGTGTATCAATTCAACACTTGTCCTACTGTTCACTCGGAACCCTTGTCTGAACATTTGTAAAATCTCTCTGTGTATGTACACACAGACACACCACACAGACACACACACACACACACACACGCACAAATATTGAAAATTGCTTGATTACTTTTAAATTTTTTACGTAAACACATTGTAATGATTACAAAGCATCTGTACAATGTATCCAATGCAGACCTGCCATGATAAGAGCTATTTGAGAAACCAAATCACATCCATGAGAGAATAGCAATGAGTCAATTGATGAAATATTACATTAGCAGCGGCCTCCGACCCCACATGATGCCAGCTGAATGCTTTGTCCTCTCTTTGTAATTTAATCATTTTCAGTTATATTAATTTCTTAAAATGGCTCAGAAGCGCTGCTTGTGTTAAACACACACACAAATACACACACACACACACACACACAACTCCAGGTGTAGGTGAAATAAAGGACAAATTGCAGTCGTGTTGTGACTCTACTGCTTTATTCGGGAAGTGGACAATACCCTGTTTCTTTTTTTCTCTCTCTGACAAGATTTTTCCAAAACTTCTTCCTGTTAAAGCATGAAGTCAAGGGGCCCCACACCCCCAAGGCAGAGACACAGTCACTACAATATGAAATTATGGAAACATGGCCAGGAGAGGCCCCGCAGTGTGTCTGCTGGCCATTTTGGCTGGCTATGTTTTGAAAACATTATTTTAATGCAAACGAACTGGCTGAAAGGTGGCTTTCCAAAGACAGCAGCTCAAGAGGAGCTAACAAGCCCGCCCCGCTCACCTGTGCTCAGGCTTGCTGGGAGAGCACGCTCCACACACGTCCAGGAATTTGTTTGAGGACTGAGTGGTTAAGTCATGTTTTAAGAATGTTCTCTCATTATCCTGACTCAGAGGGCGCAGTGAGCCACAGAAGGGACTTGCACAGCGATACCTTCTGTTCCGTCTGGTTTTCAAGAACCGCCTTCTACCGTGCGGAGGGCAAGAGACCCGTGTCACGCGAAGTTGCCCCTTCACATCTGCTTTCCTCAAGACTAGAGGAAGAGTGCTTTTTCTGGGTGACATTTTTAAAACTTTGTAACCTGGGATTTAGACTGAGAAAGGTGGGGAGAGTGGGGAAGAGGTGAGGGAAACAGAAAAGGAACTGGACAGAAGAAGAGAACCAATTACCAAAGTCTATAAAAGCAGCCAAGAAATTTGTTTGGGAAAATAGAAATCTAAGAGCTGTGGTTTGGCAAGTAAGGCTGACTCGTAATGAGAAAGGCAGAGAGAGCGAGAGAGAGAGAAAGAGGAAGAGAGAGGAGGGAAATCGGGATGGGGGAGGGAAAGGAGAGGAGAGGAAGGAAAAGCGGAGGAGATCAAGAAAGGGAAAAACAAAGAGGGAGTTACAGGGAGCAAGATTCAGTGTGTGGCACAAGTGTACCAAAAAGGGACATTAGGAGGAAATGCATTGTAAGGAGAGACAAGAAGTTAAAATCAGGATATACCCAATATGGTCATGTCGGTGTCGTCCTGGAACTAGGAGAAATATGTTTGCTAAAATTTGTCTTAGGTCATCTTGTCTCACACCAATGGACAAGTAGGTGTGTCGATGGCATTTTGAAATTTCCTCAAGGGCTAGAATAGGGATCAGGACATCAAAATTACCAATTCAGGTGAAGTAGCCACATGTGTCTTCTCTTGGGTATCCACAATATGTTCCACATAGTATATCAGATACACACACGCACACGCGCATGCACACACATGCATACATATACATATGTGCATGCAGAGAGACAAGGACACATACTCTGAAACCATCCCATGAGCTGAGAACAGTGGCACATGCCTGTAATCCTAGTATTTAGGAAGCTGAGACAGGAGAATCATAGATTTGACGACAGCCTCAGCAAGTAGTGAGACTCCTAGCAACTTAGTGAGATCCTGTTTCAAAAAAAAAAAAAGTAGGTCTCATGGTATAGCTCAGAGATAGAATGCCCCTGGGTTCAATCCTCAGTAAAATAAATAAATAAATGAAAGAATAAATAAATAAAACCACCCCATGGCTTACCATTGTACTTAGGATTAAATCCAGCCCCAGATCTTTGTCTCACCAGCCTTCCCTCTCCACAGCCTTCCAGCGACACTGGCTTCCTGTCATTCCCTCGAATCCCCTGAGCTTTCTCTCAGCTTAAGACCTTCTCAATCCTGTTTTCTCCACCTTCAGAGAGCTGTCTCCTCCTCTCCCTTTAAGTGTTACCCAGAGAGGTCATCTTCAACCACCCTGTCTAAAAAAGTTCCCACTCTCTCCAACACTACCCCCCCCCAATATTCTGTCACGGTACCATATTAGCAAACACTATCACTTGTCAGTGTATTGATTTGATGACATATAAATTGTCCTCGATACCTACTAGCCATTCAGTAATTATTTGCTGGTTAAACAAATGGCTGGAATGTTCCAGATTCACTGATTTGCCACATGCAGCTTGGAGCACTGGCGGCAAGCCCGGACAACCCATCTTTGCCTGTGTGTCTCCTCCTCCTCCTGGCTGCTCCAAGCCCGATTCCTACCAGTGTCTTGAAGATGGTCCTGCTGCCCATGAATAACCTGCTCCTAGTGGAAGGGGAGGTAAGCAGCTGTCCTTGGGTAGAGCAGAGGCCATGGGAAACCACAGAATTACAGGAAGAAATCAGAGTTTGCGACGAATCAGATGCTCCTCCTACGCCATTAGAATAGCAGAAAGAGAAACACTGAAAAAAAAAAAAAGACTCTGGAGAGAAAATAGGGCAGATGTTGGGAATATTCTGGTGGAGGTCGAATGTGCATCTGTGTGGTACCATCATCTGAAGGATTCCCACTCCATCCCTGTGAATGCAGAGGGCGCTCCCGAGAGCAAAGCCTCTATGACCTCAAGCCTGGGAACACAGGTGCTTAGAGACGAGGCCGCCTGCTCCACTCCTCCACCACGCTGCCTTCCGCTGTGGCTCTGTTCTACCTCTCACTCGCTCTGCACTTTTATCCAGACAAAATGTCATGGAGTACAACTCACAGAGGTCCAGGAGCTGCTCAGGGCTCATGTTGCCTACCTTTTTGATGAGAAGGATCCTTTGGTTTGGCCCAAGTATTTATTTCTCCAGAAACATGTTTCATGCTCATGTGGGATTCTTGCTGCTATCATAGCTTCGGAAGG
>PVLC010045575.1:0-11747 GCA_004027655.1 Graphiurus murinus | reverse complement strand
AAAAAAAAAAAAAAAAAAAAAAAAAAAAGAAAAAAAATTTTTTTTTTAGAAAAAATACTTGAAGAAATAATATTCTAAAATTTCCAGATTTGATGAAAAGCACTAGAAGCTCAACACACCCCAAGTAGAATAAGAAAAATCAACACCAGGATACTTTATACTCAAATTGCTGAAAATAAGTGATTAAGAGAAAAATCTCAAATTCAGGTGGAGAAAAAATTAGGCACATTGAGTACAGTGGAGCTTCTAAGTACCAGGACCAAAACCTGGCAGGTGAAATAGACAAATTCACAGTTATAGTTAATGATTTCAGTATTTCTCTTAGTAATTGATGGAGCATGTACACATAGGGATATAAAAGATTTATCAACTGACTTGAACTAAATCACGTCTATCGAAAATGCTTCCAAGCAGAATGAATAAACACTCTTTTTAAGTGCATGTGGAATATCCTCCTATGTTGACTATACACTGAGAGGTTAAAATAAATTAAAAAGTTTGTAAATCACAGAATATATGCTTTGGCTAGAAGTAGAATTAAATTAGAATTTATTAACAGAAAGATATCTGGACATTTCTCAAATACTTAGAAATTAAAAGTAGAAATCAATGAAATAGAAAATGGACAAACAATAGGGTACACTAATAAAACCAAATTGTGATTTTTAAAAAAATTATTATTAAACCCACCAATATCAGAAAGGCTATTGAGAAGAGTACACAGAGACTTGGGAAGTCCTCTGTTGGGCATAAAGAGTGTATTGAGTATGGAACAGTAAGAGAGGAGACAAAACAAGCTAAGTTTTCAGAAAGGGAGTTAGGCTTATGTTCTGGGTAGACCTGCTCTTGGGGCACTCCAGAGTTTGCCTGTACTTTTGACACTGGGATGAATTGAAAGGAACAGGGGGAGAGGCCAGGCTGGAATTCAAGTGGTGCAGTGAGTCACCTTTATCAGTATCCATGAACTGAAGATAAAAGAAGCAACACTTCTTCTCCCTAGAAGGAAGTATTTGCTTTCCCTTGAGAAGCATTTTGACTCTCTTTTCCTACATTAAAATTTTAGATGCTCACTGGGTGTGGTGGCGCAAGCTTGTAATCCCAGCATTTGAGAGGCTGAGACTGGAGGATCCGGGTTTGCGGCCAGCTTCAGCTACCTAGTAAGGCACTCCGCAACTTAGTGAGACCCTGTTTCAAAGTAAAGAATAAAAAATAGGGCTGAGGGTGTAGCTTGGAGGTAGAATGCCCTGGGTTCCATCCCCAATACTGAAAAAAAAAAAAAAAAAAAAAAAATTAGATGCTGTGAAAGCCTTAGACATGGTCATTTTTTATTCTCCAAATTAAGATAATGAATCATGTTTAAGTTTTTTTTTCATTGTATTAATTAAAAATGACTGAAAATTATTTCGAGAATTTGTGTGTGTGGGGGGGTACTGGGGATTGGACCCAGAGGCATTCTACCTCCAAGCTACACCCCCAGCCCTATTTTATTTTTATTTGGAAACAGGACCTCACCAGGTTGATGAGAGTCTCAATACTTGCTGAGACTGTCCTTGAACATGTGATCCTCCCGTCTCAGCCTCCCAAGTACTGGGATTACAAGTGTGCACCACCATGCCTGGCTTATTTTGAAAATCTTAAAGATGAACATGAAACTTAACATCAAGAAAAATATGCAACTGCTTATGTGATCTCTCCCTTCCTTTAATGTGATTTCAAACAGGAAGTATGTGTTTATTTTTTTCTTTCTTTTTCATTGTTACCTTTTATAGCTGCAGACAGTATCTAACAATTTTACTTCAATGGGCTTAGTAGAAATAGCCAGTGAATTGAAATCTACTTACTTCAATATAGGCAGAGCTGCTTGCTAACTTACTAGTTTCTTTTTTTTTTTTTTGCGGTACTGGGGATTGAACTCAGAGGCATTCTACCTCCGAGCTACGCCCCCAGCCCTATTTTTTTTTTATTCTTTATTTTGAAACCGAGTTTCACTAAGTTGCGGAGTGCCTCACTAGGTAGCTGAGGCTGGCCGCGAACCCGGATCCTCCGGTCTCAGCCTCCCTAATGCTGGGATTACAAGCGTGCGCCACCACGCCGGCTACTTACTAGTTTCTTTATATACAAATAGTTATAAATTTGGCCACTATTAAAGCATGTATGCCTGTATGTTTAATTTCATCTTGGATCCAGATATTAATTTATTTATTTTTGTAGTACTGGGGATTGAATCCAGGGGCATTCTCCCTCTAAGTTACACCCCCAGCCCCATTTTTTATTTATTTTTTTAAAATTTTGAAACAGGGTCTCACTAAGTTGCTGAGGCTGGCCATGAACCAGCATGTAAAGGAAAATGGTTGGGCTTAGTTCTTAGATTTTTTTTTTGGGGGGGGGGGGTACTGGTGATTGAACTCAGAGGTATTCTACCTCCAAACTATACCTCCAGTCCTAATTTTTGTTCTTTATTTTGAGAGAGGGTCTCACTAAGTTGCAGAGGGCCTCACTAAGTAGCTGAGGCTGGCCGTGAACCCGAATCCCCCTGTCTCAGCCTCCCAAGTACTGGAATTACGAGCATGTGCCACCATGCCCGGCTCATTAATTTTAATGAGTCTAGGATTAATAATGGTATAAAATTCAAACTCCATAGTTGATTATTTTCTTAAAGAAGGTTTTCTTATTCAAAAGGTACCCAGAGTGCTTTTTATAAAATATAAATTGATAAGCCAGGTGTGGTTACATGCACCTGTAATCCCAGTACTTGGGAGACTGAGACAGGGGGATCACAAGTTCGAAGCCAGCCTCAACAACTTAGTGAGACCCTGTTTCCAAATAAGAAATAAAATCGGGCCGGAGTGTAACTTGGAGGTGGAATGCTTCTGAGTTCAATCCCCAGTAAAAAACACACACACACACACACACACACACACACAATAATAAATAAATAAAAATATGAATTGATGGCCTGGCATGGTGGCACACACCTGTAATCCTAGTATTTGGGAGACTGAGATTGGAGGATTGCAGGTTTAAGGCCAGTGTGTGATAACCTACAGAGACCCTGTTTCAAAATAAAAAATAATAAAATAGGGCTGGGGTTGTAGCTCAGCAGCAGAATACTCCTGGGTTCAAGCAACAATACTGAAAAAAAAAAAAAAAAAAAAAAGATATTGATGTGTCCAGCAAAGAGAGATTGTCTAGATTTTCTTTTACTAAATGTTAAATTCTAGGCAATAGGTTGTAGGGTGATGTTTTTCCCCGGTTGCTTTTGTACTTGTTTGTATTACATGTATTTTAAAATAATGAGCATGGATCACTTTTCTCCAAAACCTATAAAATATCCAAAAAGTGCCTACACATAAGAAGAATAGGTAAATCTTTACTGAGTAAATAAGTGAATAAAATGGATTTTGTAGGGAAACTAGGGTAATATTTATTACAGTCTGTTAAGTTTAGTTATGATCTGTATTGATACATTGCAGGTTCTATAAAGTAATTTTGGCATTAATTCTAGTTTGCTGCCCCTGTCCCCTGTAATGAAATAAGGGCTTAAACCATGTTAGCATACCAGAAATACTTAAAACACCAAACCTTCTCATACTGCTATGGAAGGGATAAGAACATTAAGAAAAATTACTTGCTTTCAAATGATTTCTGTACCTGCTCTGTAATTTTTTTTTTTTTTTTTTTCGCCCAGCTTGGAACAGAAACTTTCTGGTAGCAGAAGCTTTCTTTTCTTTTTCTTTCTTTTTTTTTTTATTATTTTCAGCATGGATTTTTATACGTTTCTTGAGTACAACAGGGTTACATAGACATTTATGACATATCAATCATTGTCAGAACACAGATAGCACCACTTCTTCGTTTTACATGTATAGCCCACATTCTTAACATAGCCTGGTCAAGCAAATTTCCTAGAGTCGTAAAACCATAATCCTTTAGGGTCATATATTTACTTTCTAAGAAGTGGGAGGGTCTTTCATCTACGTATCTTAGGAGCAATCTCCAGACTTTGAAACGCCGATGTAGCCATAGCAGAAGAGTCAGTATTATTACTCATATATACAGATAGCAACTGCCTGGGGCGGGGAGGGCCCAGCTGGGCTCCCACAATTCCCCCATTTTTATTTTAAAATGCACGAAGGACTGTGCCTGTCTTAGGTCATTTCCTACCAGGTGCTTAATCTTACCCGTCATGGGGTCTCGCTGAGTCATTCAAGGAGCCCTGTCTTAGGTTGATATTGCCCTGAGAAAATCAAACCCGTCATTGACTACCAGGCCCTGTGCGAGGCAGTGCTTTCATTTTTATTCCATGTAAATCTGCTCATATACTAACATAGGCAATTATCACAAAGCATACAATGAGTGGTAGAATGCATAAGCCTAGAATGACTATTGCTGTTGCTATGATAACTCCTCCCAGCAAGGAGGGAAACGAGGGCCAGGTAGGCACCAAGGATTGAAGCCGATCTACAAATGTCTTAGCTGTTTCTGCCACTGTAATAGAGATGGGCTCCCAATTACGTAGATCAAAAATTTCCTGGTGTAACTTTAAAAAATCCTTTTTTTTTTTTTCATCTTTCCCTTATTTGGTGCATTGTAATCACACATCTTTGTTAGGTACAAGCTAGTATAGGTAAAGACATCCATGCACACATTTCTCATTTAACCCTTCCCCAATCCTTGCCCCTCTTCCTCCTCCCCCTTCTTTCTCAAGGTCAGTTTAGTGATTGACTTTGATGTGCTCATGAAAGTACATCATGCTCATTAGGGTCTCCCCCCTTCCCCCATCACCTTCCGTTAAGTCAAATTCTTTGTTCACCTAAGGATTCTCCTTCTTCATCTGGAGTCCCTCTTATGCCCATTTTCTCCCTAGCTTCCACATATTAGGGAGTGCATTCGATTTTTAACTTTTTGTGACTGACTAATCTCACTTAACATAATGTTTTCCATTTCCATCCATTTCCCTGCAAATAACATGATTTTTGTTCTTCTTTATGGCTGAGTAAAATTCCATTGTGAACATATCCCATAGTTTTGTAATCCATTCATCTGTTGATGGACTTCTTGGCTGGTTCCATAGTTTGGCAATTGTAAACTGTGTAGCCATAAACAGAGATACACATGCGTTGGTCTGATAGTTTGGTTTCCGTTCTTTTGGGTAGATACCCAGTAGAGGTATTGCTGGATCATATGGTAGGATAATTCCCATTTGTCTGAGGATCCTCCATACTATTTTCCAAAGTGGTTGCACTAATTTGCAATCCATCCAACAATGTGTTAGGGTTCCTACTTCTCCACACCCTCGCCAGCATTTGTTGTTGTTTGTATTCTTGACGGTTGCCATTCTGATTAGAGTTAGGTGAAATCTTAAGGTAGTTTTGATTAGCATCCCTCTGATTGCTAATGATGTTGAACATTTCCTCATACATTTATTGGCCATTTGTATTTCTTCTTTTGTGAAGTGTCTATTTAGATCCTTTTCCCATTTTTTGATTGGGTTATTTGTTTTCTTAGCTGGGAGTTTCTTGAGTTCTCTGTATATCCTAGATATTAGTTCTCTGTCAGAAGAGTAGCTGGCAAAAATTTTCTCCCACTCTGTGGGTCTCTGTTGAGGTTCTTGATAGTTTCCTTTGCTGCACAGAAGCTTTTTAGTTTAAAGCAGCCCGTGTATTGATCTTCCTTTGAGTTGCTTGTGCTTTTGAGGTCTTGTTGAGAAAGTTTTTACCTGTGCCTATGTGTTGAAGTGTTGGGCCTATGCCCTCTTCAAGTAGCTGCAAGGTCTCTGGCCTGACTTCCAGGTCTCTGATTCACCTGGAATTGACTCTTGTGCAGGGTGAGAAAGTGGGGTTTATTTCCATTTTCCTGCCTATTTTGCCAACACCATTTGTTAAAGAGGCTATCTTTTTTCCAGTGTATGTTTTTGGCTCCTTTGTCAAAAATCAGTTGACTGTAAGCACGTGGGTCTGTTTCTGAATCTTTTATTCTGTAGCAGAAGCTTTCTAAGAGAATGTTATTAGCCCTTACCACAGCAGACAGGGTAAACAAAGAGTTAACTTAAAACTGTAGTCTGCTACCAGCCAAGATAGAAGGTTAGTCAGTTTTCAGTATCTTCTTTTACTTCCTCTTATCATTATAAGTGATTTTTAAAAATTCTTCTGTTTGATTTCTTTCTTATTTCTCATGAGTTGTACATATAGTATTGTGGGCCCCTCAGTTCATCACTGATCTTATGAGTAACATGAGATTTCTTTCCCACCAGCCATGTTGTTCTTATCTCTTTCACAAGAATAAAATATTTGTCTTCAATATAAAACCTATTAGAAAAGAAATTCTTAGTATTAAAAATTTGTTTAATCACAAATCATCTTCTGCATTTGTTTAAAGAATCTCATTTAGAACATTATTTTGAGCCGGGTGTGGTGGCGCATGTTTGTAATCCCAGCATTTGGGAGGCTGAGACCGGAGGATCCAGGTTCGCGGCCAGCCTCAGCTACCTAGTGAGGCACTCTGCAACTTAGTGAGACTTGGTTTCAAAATAAAGAACAAAAAAAAAATAGGGCTGGGGGTGTAGCTCACAGGTAGAATGCCCCTGAGTTCAAACCCCAGTACCGAAAAAAAAAAAAAAAAAAAGAACATTATTTTGTATTTTGTGTAGTTAGCAATTGCAAAAAAGAGAAGAGGTTAATTTTTAGCAATAATGGGATCCAATTAGATTTTCTAATGATTACTGAATAACACAGACTCTATTATTGTCTAGATTTGGGGGGAAGGAGGAGGAGTGCTGGAGATTGAACCCAGGACTTTATTCTTGCTGAGCACATGCTCTGCCCACCACTGAATTACACCTTCAGTCTCTGTTCTCTAGATTTTAACAGTTAAAGGATATTAAGAGTGACAGTAGACTTGGATCATATATCAGATGAGCATAATGTCCTGGTTTTTCCAAGATGGTTCTGATTTACATCTAATTTCTTGGCAAATTTTTTTTTTTTTGGTACTGGGGATTGAACCCAGGAGTCCCACACCCTTTTTGTTTTTTACTTTGAAACAGGATCTCACTAGGTTTCTGAGAGTCTCATTACTTGCTGAGGCTGTCCTTGAACCTATGATCCTCCTGTCTCAGCCTCCTATGTACTGGAATTATAGACAAAGATATTACAAAGAGTTTCTATATATCCCTCACCCAGATTCCCATATTGTTAACATCTTATATAAACATGTTATATTTGTTAAAACTAAAAAATCAACAGTGCTACATTATCATTAACTAAATCTTCAACTTTATTCAGATTTTAGTAGTTTTTCCACTGATGCCTTATATTTTTCCTGTTCTAGAATCTAATATTGTTTTTAGATGTCATGTCTCCTTAGTCTCCTCTGTTTTGTGACAGCTTATCACTCTTTCCTTATATTTCATGACTTTAACAGTTTTGAGGAGTATTGGTCAATTTGTGAATTGTCCCGCAGTTTGGGTGTACTCTCTCTTTTTCTCATGTAGGCTGGAGTTACGGGTTTTGCGTGAGAATATACCAGACAAGAATTGCCCTTTTCATTATATAATTTCAGGGGTTCTGTCATGATGACTTACTACTTGTTAATCTTGGTAATCTGATCAAAGTATTATTTGGCAAGGTTTTGCTCTGTGAAGTTACTGCCACACCTCACACTGTTCTTTGGAAACAATTCTTTTAAGTTCATCCCACACTGAAGGAAATGGGGCAGGTTAGGTAGGCTCTTGGAGAGTGTGTATATAAATTATTTAGAATTCTTTTGTAAGTAAGATCTGTCATCTCCACCCTGCCCCCATTTATTTACATCTTCAGTCATTTATTTATATCACTATTGACCCCTTCCTTTTGTTTTTCTGAACACTTCTTTACTTTCTGGAACTACAAGACACTCATCTTGTACATTCCCTAAAAGTCAAACTAAAATAACTTAGTTGATTAAATAAGATTGAGAATCATAAATGCCAAGCTATTTGAGGGCTTACTTATTTTTTTGTATATGCATATTAAATTGTTTATTTCTGAACTACCATGACAATAAATTTTAATCCTAACACTTTAGAAATTAAAACAAGGGCAAAAAGAGCCCTAATCTAGAGGGAATACTCATGTCCCTGAAGAAGGACAGGTCAGTAAGAGCCCCAATTCTCCTATGGTCTTTAAGTGGAAAGGCAAAACGCCTTGAAAAGAGGCTGCTCTCAGCCAAAGCAAGTAAGACTTCTTTCTTTAAGCCTACTGATCATCTGAAGCTGTTCCAGGAAGAAAAAAAAAGTTCAAGCCAGATGTTCAGCAGCATTCAGAGTCAGACCCTATGTCATGACCCCGACAGTTTCGCTGGGAGGCGCTGGGTCCCACTGATATTGAAATGGACTGTTGGGGCCCAATCTTGATGCCATTTGCTTCATTGTGGACATCAAATAAACCCTGCTGGGTCTTCCTGTATATTTCTTTGACTGTGTTAATGAAGGCCTCTTCAACATTGCAGGCTGTTTTGGCTGAAGTTTCCATGAAAATAAGTCCATGTTCTCGAGCAAAGGTCTCTCCTTCCTCTCTCTTCACATCCCTGCGGGACTCTAGATAACTCTTATTCCCAACCAGCATAATAACCATGTTGGAGCTAGAGTGCTGACAGGCATCCTCTAACCATGAAGTCAGGTGATTGAAGGTTTCCTGCCTGGTGATGTCGTACACTAGCAGTGCTCCAGCTGCTTCCCGGTAGTAGGAACGGGTGATAGAACGGAAGGATTCTTGCCCAGCCTTTCCCATCAACATGGCAATAAAAAACCCAAATAAAACTAGGTTATTTCCACAGAACTGACTTGATCACATGCCACCCTAAAACAAAAGACTTAATGTATCCCAGATTTGCAGTTTGATTTGTTTTCCATCAATATTGATCATTCGAGCTCCAACTCCACACCTATTGTGAGGTCGTGGACAGGCTGGAACCGCTTGTCTGTGAACTGCAGGAGGAGACATGACTTCCCCACACCTGAAAGAGGAGGGTACCAGCTTACTTATTTTGATGCTATTCTTCTACTTATTTATTAACTTTCTTCAGTGGCACCATAGTAAATATATAGATATATATTACACTCAGTCCAGCACTCATTGCAATTTGGACTTTTCTTAATACCTTGTAAGATGGAGAAAATGAAATAACCGCACTTTTGATACAGTGTTGTGTCATGCTCACATTGAAGGCTCTCAGGATGCTCAGTAGAGCTAGAAAGCCATCTTTTCTATGAGCCCTCTAGCAGAATGATGGTGGGTACTTGTTATCCTTCAGACCTTTGTGTCTCCATGTATTTTAAATCTTCATATCTATTCTTTGGATTTCTAGATTAAGATATTCCACTTACATTTTTGGCTTGCTATATATTAGCCTTGAGTAACTGTACTTTTGCCTATCTATCTTGATGTCGACATAATAATGCTTTTCTTTCTTTAAAACTTTTTTTTCTGTCCTTATTCATACAAAAATAATCTCAGCAATAAAAAACCTTTTAATCAGAGTTAAAAGGTTTGCTGAGGAAATTTTTGAACAGTTCATTCATGTTGTCTGTCCAGGGTCTCTAGAGAAAGTTCATTTAAATAAAAACTGCTAAAAACCCTGGAAATCTAGACTGCTGCTTCAGTTAGTCATGCAAGTGAGAATTCTGCTGACAGGTCAGAGGCCACAGGTGCATCTGCAGGCCTGTCATCTCATCTTCAAAAACAGCCAATGAGCCTTTCTGGTCTTTTTCATGGGTGGTGGGGAGAAGCTGGGGACAGTGAAGTTTCCAGATGTCAAGGTCTAACTAGGTCAAGTTAGACCCTCTTTGGGAATGTCTAGTTCACAATGGTCAGAATACCAAATAGCGTGTGATGGTTGGCAGAAAATTAACAAAGTTGTCAGACTTACTTGAGGACAAGGCAGCTTGTGGATTGCTTTTTTCTGTTGCTCCATGTTGTAGTGGAAATCAGGTGTAACATCCTTTCATCTCTTGCTATTATAAGAGAAAGGTAGGAGAGCTTAGCTTTAGACTTTCCTGGTTTAATACTGCATTGTTGCATTAGGTACTAGGAAATAATTTGAAGGCTTTCTTTAAAACCAAGGTGATTCCTAGATGATGTTCAGATTCTGTTCCAAACTCAGAAAAAAATCACTTTTTGATAAAAGAACATAACTGACAAAGCCTTTGAAAAATATTCTTTTCTGGCCAAATGTGATTCAGGTAACTTCAGTATTGAAATATTGCAGTGAGCACCATGCTATGCTCTAATCATGAGATCATCAGGCATCTTAGACAAGTCATTTAATTTCTCTTAGCCATAGTTTTTTTTTTGTAAAATAAGAAGATTAGATTAGGGAATTTTTGGATGCCTCCCAACTTTGTTAATTTTCCTCTAAAATGAATAATTGTTAAATAATGTCAATAGTTAAATGTAAGCCTAGTCCTCCTGTGAGCCTTGGTAGGACACAGATCAGTGTTCTATGACATGTTCAGATGCCATTTATATAGGATCAGTTTGTCAGTTTTTGTTTTGATTTTTTTAAATTGAAATCTATATCTTTAATATAAAATTATTTGAATTATGAACTTTCTGTATCTAATATTTCTAGTAAATATGAAGGGTTTGAAGAGTTTTTTTTTTTCCCTGTCCCCAGTACTGGGGATTGAACCCAGGGCTTTGCACATGCTAGTCAAGCACTCTACCACTGAGCTACATTCCCAGCCCTACAAATATTCTTTGTAATTTGTTTTGATTTTTTTTTATATGGGAACCTAAATGAAAAGTAGATAACTGTTTTTCATATCAGATTCTTTTCCATATGAGTACACATAACTATTTATTAAATATGTAATACAGTATTGTTTCCTCACAGGAACTAGTATTTATTATCAAAGTCATATTTGATGTCAAGAAGATCACATAACTACCAAAATAATATATTACACACATTGCAATCTCAATGCAAACAGTCAAGTAGAACTCCAGTCATTATCAGTTGGGTATGGTGGTGCAGGCCTGTAATTTCATACTTGAGAGGCTGAGACAAGAGGATCATAGCTTTGAGGCCACCCCCAGCAATTTAGCAAGGGCCTTAGCAACTCAGCAAGACTCTCTTTCAAAATAAAATAAAAAAAAATAAAGCTGGGGGGCATAGCCCAGAGGTAAAATTCCCCTGGGTTCAATTCCCAGTAACACACACACACACACACACACAATTAAAATTACCCCAAAAGACAACTGAATTTTTAAATATGTTTTTTATACATCTAGCCAACAAATTAAACTAGCTAACAACAAAAAAATAAGATTCAGATGTCTGGTATTAATGTTTTTAAAAAGGTGACTGCTGCCGGGCGTGGTGGCGCACGCTTGTAATCCCAGCATTCGGGAGGCTGAGACTGGAGGATCCGGGTTCGCGACCAGCCTCAGCTACCTAGTGAGGCACTCCGCAACTTAGTGAGACCCGGTTTCAAAATAAAGAATAAAAAATAGGGCTGGGGGTATAGCTCGGAGGTAGAATGCCCCTGAGTTCAGTCCCCAGTACCACAAAAAAAAAAAAAAAAAAAAAAAAAAAAAAAAAAAAAAAGGTGACTGCTTAAGCATTTCTACTGATTTGAACATCAGTGTCACAGCCACTCAACTTCATGTGGTTCATTCATCATCCAGCAGGCTGTCTCAGCCACCTCTGGCGCCACAAACTTAACCACACCGCACCTCTTGGACTTCCTGTTCTCCATCTTAATGTCG
>PVLC010045574.1:0-11719 GCA_004027655.1 Graphiurus murinus | reverse complement strand
ATAGTCACCAGAGCCTTGCTCAGCCCTGTCGTCCAGTAACCTGAGCTCCGGCCGCAGGGCACCTTCTGCTGAGTGCCTACTAGGTCCAGGCCGTCTATTTAGTGCCTTACTGCTTTGGTTAAAGCTCAGGACACTTTTTAAATTTAGCCATCATACTAATCCTGGGAGACAGGCCATAGCATTATACCTATTCCACATACAAAGCAACCGAGGTCAAGAAAGGTAGAGTGTTTGCTCAAGCCCTGAGCTGGTCACCGCAGATGCAGAGTCGGAACTTGAATCCAGATTTCTGTTTTCTGGCTCTCTCGCTGCCAGCCTGCCTCCCTGCCTCCATCCATGCCCTCTCCTCCACCCAGAATGCCCTGCTCCTGCTTGCCATGAACATAATCCCTCTGGTTCTTTAGACCCAAGTCATAGGCCACTTTTTCCCCAGAGCTCTCTGGGCTCCCATCTCTCCTCCTAGGAGAGTTTGTTGCTGCATCCAGTCTCCTGGTTGCTGATATCCACAACAATCCCCCTAAATCTCAGCCTCTAACCCCCACCTCCACCCCCCAACATCTGCCTGTCACCCCTTTGCCCCAGTGCCTGCCTCAGTCACGTCCAGGGCCCACATGGAGATACTAAGTAAATTGCCCCTCCCAGCCTCATTCCCGAGGGGGGCGGGGCCTCTGGTCCACTGGAAGAACACTGCACTCTAAGCTGGAAGGTCTAGCTTGGAGACTCGGTTCTGAAACTAATTTACTGCCAGGCTCTGGCCAAGTCCCTGAGCTTCTCTGGACCTCGGGATGCATAGGATGAGCGAGTGGGTGGAAGAGGTGATTGCTATGCTCCGTGGCTGTTAAGCATTCACTGTGCACTGAAGGGGACATTCCATTTTTCCCACCTCTCTTTCTCAAGGGTCTATTCCCTGGGCCCTCGGAGTGGCTGTGGAGTGCTTGGCTGAGGGAAACTGAGGCAGGTTCATCTGGAGTAGGGGATCTGTGTCCAGTAGAGAGAGAGGAGCTTGGGTAGGTCAGCTGAAGCATCTTGGATGCAGGGAAAGGCAGATGAAACGGACATGATGCACAGTACGAGGTGGCAGCTGCTCTCTTGGGGGGAGGACAGAAAGTGCAGGTTAGGGACCCCTTGTCAGGTGCTGATGTGGGGGATGGAAAGGGAACTTAGACCTGGAATGCCACCCAGGTGCCTGGTTGTCACCAGATGAGGATCTGGGCCAGCGAGAGTGGCAGGGGAAGTGACAATGGAGAAGATCTGGAGACACCCTAGAAGGAGTGTCTCCAGGACACAGTGATGCCAGCATGCTGCAAGGAGGGAACGGGAGGCAAAGACAGTGCAGAGGCTTGATCCTGGGGCCCGGGAGTTCTGCAGTGTGGGTCAGGGAAGCTGTCTGGAGACCTGTGAGCCAGCTTCGGGGGAGGGCCAGGAGAAAGGAGTCCCTGTGCCAGTTCCCACTACTGCCCTGAGCCTGAGGAGGCCACATCCCCCCCTGCCCCGGAGTCTGACTGGCCACCAGTCAAGATGGGGGAGAGATTTGCCAGTGTGATGGGGTCTCTGGCTCCCACGGGCTGGGCCTCCTGACCACTGTCTCTCATAATAGCTCTGTGTTCCCGGCCTGTTTGCATTATAATAATAACAGCTACCATTTATTGATCACCCGCCATGTGCCAGGTGCTGTGATAGGTAATTAGTTCATGCTCATGATCTGATTTCTGCCTTATAAGAATTCTACTGCATCTTGTGGACAGTCACACTGAAGACCAGAGAAATAAGGCAACTGTCCCAGAATCTCACAGCTGCTAAGTGGCAGTCACTGATGGGAACCCAAGAGGACAAGCCTGGCTTGGCTTCTGAGGCACCTCACCGGCACCACTGTACGGCAGAACAGGCCTCTTTGTGCCATTTGCTCCAGAATTTTGTCCTCTGCTGTGGACACTGACAGGCGGGGGCTGGGGAAGGATGTGGATACCTTCTGGTCTCACTGTGAGAGATGGGCACTGGGAAAGGATGCCAAGCCCCCGGGCCACGCTCAGGAGGAGCCTGGTCGGGCGCTATTCTTCGGCTCCCAGCCATCATCGGGAGCTACAAAGCAGTTAATTACAGAAGTATAATCCCCTTCTTCAGCAGCTGATCGTCCAGGGCTGTGAGAAGATAAGATTTATGCCTCTTTCAATTCCTTTATTCTCTCATCAACATAGATTCATATTTCAGTTTCCAGGATCGGAAACAAAAAGGGGACGCACTCAGCCTGCTGCTGCCTGGGAGAGATAAATTAGGCTACACAAAGAAGCGGTCCTATAAACTCCATCTCTTTCCCTTCCTTTCATGTTTGTGATTATAAACAGAGTCAAGGGCAGTTGAAATATATCCCTCTGCCTGTCTGCCCCCCATGTCTGACTCAAAGAGAGGAGACAAAAGTGGCTGTGACAGCCCATGTGTACTAGGGACAGAGGAACACAGGCCCCCTGCGGTCCCGCGCCAGCCTGGCGAGCAGATCTGATGGGAGGACCTTTGTCTCTGGCCATTCTCCGGTCACAAAATTGCTTCCAAAGGCTCCAGGGAGCAGCCGGACGCCACGCCACTGTGAGGGCTTTCATTTTCTTGGTGGCAACGTGTGCACAGCTATTTGCTCAAAAGAAAGGGCCTTTCGTTTTGGTGGGCGGTGCAGTGTGACTGTGCCAGGGCCCCCAGCCAGCCTCAGAAGTAGGTGGACAGAGGTCACCAGCAAATCAAAGCCCAGAACAAGGCCACTTTCCACAGCTCTGAGGAGCAGATTCCAGGCTCTTTGGAGAGAAAAGGCCACTTACCGGGATCCATCTCTAGTGAAACGACATCATCCTTCTCCGGAGGACTGGGGTGGCCTTCTGATGCAGTGGCTGCTGCTCCACTGCTTTGGTTGCTTTTCCGGGCTTCCCTGGAGTTATTAATGTCGAGAGTTCAGCCCTACCTCAGGAACAACTTCTTAGTCCTCCTTCCATCCCTCTCCAGCTCTCTTTTCTCTTTTCTCCTTTGTTTAAGTTATCAAAGGAATCCATGTTCATGGTAACATGTTATTCAAGAGTCCTATGAAGCAAGAGTTTCCCTGTTCTCCTCGGCCCCGTTCTCCACTCCTCAGTAAGCCCTAGTCACCAATAGTCTGATGTGTGTCCTTCCACATGCTTCTTTTTCTCTTATAGATATCCGAGGTTCCTGTAAACATGATTGTTGCCTTTTTATTTAAATATGGGATCAAATCATGTATGTTTCTCTAGGACTTGCTATTTAGAATTAACAAAACATCATGGACCTATTTTGAGGTCACATAGAGATGTCTGGCATTCTTTTAATACTGGTGCATGCATGATATCATGATATGACTGCATAACTTTCCAAACCATCCCGATTCCTTGTTCCTCCTAGATCCTATGGCACGCCTAACCCCTCCTATCTGTAACTGTCCATCTTTGGCAAGGCCCTTTCCAGGCTGGTCTGGCCTTACAGAAGGGACTCCTGACTTCCTGCCAAGGTGATCCTAGCCTTTCAGGCAAGACTCAGACAAACTTGTAAAAGCAGGCTTCGCTGCCATGAAATTTGGACTTCTTTTTGGCAATGAGAAAAAAAAAAAAAAAAAAAAGCATGACTATACCCTTAAGACATCATAAACAGGCATGCCAAAATACTATACATAATTCTAGGCATAAACCCAGTTTCTGCTAGAAGGACTTAGGAAAACAATCCTTGAGAACACAAAAGAACATTGTTTACCAAAGAAAGGTTTTTACATCGCTGTTGCAGCATTTTATTAGAGAGGGAAGCGGCTTGAAGAGGAGACAAGCTACAGCAGATTTCTGTGCTCATTTAAGTGGGATGCTAAAATACTCTGGGTCGGAAACATTTCAAAACTGGAAGTAAATTCTTCGAGGCAATCTGCTTTTCTGGAGCTCTTTTATGGAAGTCACATTCGAACAGTTTTAGAAATCGAAATGAAATCTCACGAAACGTATTAAGAGCCTGTATCCTTTAGAACTAGTTATTCCATTCCTGGGACTCTATCCTAAAGAAATAATCAGCAATGCCAGAAAAGATGTGCATATAAGGATCTTAAAAACTAGAAAACAAGTTAAATGATCCACAACAGGGAGATGCAATCATATGCAACTATTACAAAAGGTGCTTACAAAGTGTTGAATATCAAGAATAATTGCTTATGTTATGATAGTACGTAAAAAAGAGATATAAAGTTGCATATTAAAGCTGTGTAAAAGTACAGGTAGAATACACAAGAGGAAATACTCCAAAATAGTAACAGCGGTTATCTGTGGGTGATAACACATGTAGTATTATTTTTTCCCTCTCTTTTACCTTTCTGTAATTTAAGAATTTTCTAAAATGAAGCTACTTTATTACTTTTAAAGGGATTAAATTAATGTACACACAAAAGAGAGAACTGATTCTACTGGTTATTTTTAGGATCATGGGGCTATGCATGAGGGGAGTGGGGTGGAGAGGCTAATGGTTTTCTGGGTTGGGAGGCAGTGATAGGGAAAATCTCTTCCCCCTTTGGTGTCTTTAAGGGTGTGGGCTATTTAATGTAGTGCTTTCTGCAGAACAATAAGGACACAAAGAAACTTTACAGCCTCAAATAAAAGACATTGCCAATTCACTCCACATTTAGTGTGTACTTGCTATGTACCAGGCAGTAGGGGAAATGATGAACTTGACATTCTAGTTTACTAAGAGCCAGGACTCTGGTCCCCATCATCATATATGACACATAGCATATCGATTGCCTCAATTTTCCTTCTATTTTCTCAAAAAGACCAACCAAAAGAAAAATGAACAAGCCAAGATCTGCAGTGGATGTTGAGGAAGCAGCCCCAGGACCTTCGACCGACACTGCTAAGAGCTCTCGCTCTTCATTAGAGCTGACTCTGAGGAAAGATGCAGTCAGGCAGTTATCAAACCAAGGTCTGCAATTTCTGCTATCTGTTCTGAAAGGTCCTGATTGATGGGTGCTCTCCGCAGGACTGGCAAACAGTTATTAATCTGTTCATTCAATAAACACTTAACTACATGTCGCCCTCTTCTAGGAGCTGGGGATAATGCAGAGATTCAAAGTCCTCATATTCATGGTGCTTAAATTTTAGAGCAGGAGGCAGGCCACAAATGAAAATATAAAGTAATATCATTCGTGTTATGATCACTGCTATAGAAACAAGAAATAATAAGGGAACAAAGTGACAGAAGGCTCTTTTCTAGACAAATTATGGAGAAAAGTCCTCCCCTGAGGATGTGAAATTAGAGCAGAGAACTGAATAAACTGGTAAACTGAATGATAGGAACATCTGAAGTAGTGTTCTGAGTTGGAAGAACAGGAGCAAAGGCCCTGGGACAGGAGTGCTGGAAGGAAACCACTGGCTGCAGCCCTGGGGGGGAGTGGAGAGCTGACGGAAACTAAAGAGATGGAGCCAGGAGCCAGACCATGCAGGGCCTTTAAAGCAGAGTAGAACCTTCGGATTTTATTCTGAGTGATGTGATCTTTAGCTGGGGAATAAGGTGATCTGACCTGGTTTTTAAAAGATTATCTACGAAGTGGCAAGAAAGAAGTTGTTACCAAACTCCAACAAGAGACCATGGCGAGGATGGTGAGAAACAGGAGGAGGACTCAAGACATGTTTTGAGGATGGAATTCACTGGAGTTGGGATGGACTGAATGCAAATCAAACAAACAAACAAACAAACAAACAAGCCTCAAGGAACATTCTAACGTCCTTGGCATGAGAAACTGAAAAGATGGTGCTATTTAATGATTCAGGGAGCACTAGAAAAGGAACGGGTGCATGGTTTTGTTTGAAGGGACACAGCACATGCTCCCAGTACCCAGCCCATGCCCTGCAGACCTCACCACACCAGTACACACTGCTTGACTTTCATCTGCCAGCACCTGCATCTCTGCCCACACGCTTTCTTCCCAGCTCTAGAAAACAAACCACTCAGCCTGTGCACCCAGCACAGCTCATGGGAGTGGCTGACAGTCACTGACACTCGGAAGTTGGTGCAAAAGTACCCCACTTCCTTCCCTGGGTGAGAGCGAGGAGATGCTGGACGTTCTGGACGTTCATATGTATCCTACACCATCATTTCCCAGGCAGGGCTCACCAACTGGATGAAGCTCAAGTGTCCCACAGTAGTAGCCATCTTGATAACATATCCTTTATGGACCTTTCCCCCTTCCCAGCTTAGTCTCCCCATTTCTAGACCAATGGCTCCTGCAACCGCTGCCTCCAATGACTAAGTGTTTTAGTTAGCTTTTCTCATCACTGTGACCAAAATACCTGACAAGAACAACTTAGAGGGGGAAAGGTCATCAAGAGCTTGGGAGGTTTCAGAGCTCAGTTTGTGGTTAGCCGGCTCATGGGGCAGAACAGCATGGCAGCAAGACTGTAGGGCGTGGCAAAGGAGGAAAAGCTATGCTCAGCTCCATGGTGGGGGAGGGGAGAAAGAGAGAGGGAGCTGCCAGTCGCATATATAGTCACCAAGGCCAGTGACCCACCTCCTTCACAACCTGCCTCTCAACCTTACTGCCTTGGGGATCATGTTTTCAGTGCATGAAAGGGTGTTGTCGGATGGGGACTGAACCCAGGGGCATTACACTACTGAGCTAGACCCCCAGCCCTTTTAATTTTTATTTTGAAGCAGGGTCTTGCTAAATTGCTGAGGGCCTAAGTTGCTGAGGCTGACCTTGAATTTGCAATCCTCCTGTCTCAGCCTCCCAAGTATTGGGATTCCCAGTGCATACCATCACTCCTGGCAAACACATATGCTTTGTGGGGATATTCCAAATGCAAACCCTAACATTAAGGGTTAATTGAATCCTGGCCTCTGCACCAGGTCTGGGGGAATCCAAACTAAGACAAAGAAGTCAAGAGCAACCTTTGGGTCATGCTTTCTCATGGCCTCTACCAGAACAAAAGTAGCAGGATCAAGATAATTCAGTGAGCTTTGGTCCTCCATCTATGAAGGAACCCAATGGAATAATCTTAAAAAACCAGATTGCCAACGAATCTCTCCACTTAAATTCGTGTACCTGCTAATAATCAGTTTCCTTTTCTTTTCCAACCAGTTAGTGCAGCTACCCCATCTTGCTTTCGAGATTTAAAAACCAGAAAGGACAATGATCTGAGAGGATCTAGGGACTTGTCAAATGGAAGAGGCAGGACAATGAAGGACCTTGTCTGTCCCCGCCTTCTCTAGGCAGTTCAGCAAATGCCCTGAGACAGGAAGGCCACAAACTATTAGCAGCCACATCGAATGCTATTTATTAGACACTGACTCTGTGAGGAACCAAAGCTCTCATCAAAAGCCAGGGGCAAAGAGACCTGACTCGTCATATGTCACATCTCTCAGGGAAGCACGCTTGTTTACACAGTAGCAGTTTTTATGTCACAAATGATTCAGAATCATCACTTTCCTTTTTCCTTCTATTGATACTGATTGACTGTGGAGGAGAGGGGGTGTTAAAAAAAAATCAAAGGCTAGCTGGGTGTGGTGGAGCATACCTGTAATCCAAATACTTGCGAGGTTGAGACAAGAGGATCGCGGGTTTGAGGCCAGCCTCAGCAACTTAGTGGTGGGGGGGTGCTAGGGATATAGCTTGGAGGTAGAATGCCTCTGGATCAATCCTTAGTACCAAAAAACACAAAACAAAGGAAAAGCCACACAGAGATCCTTAGGTTTAAACAAACAAACAAACAAAAAATGCTTGACACAAATGAACTGTCAATGTCCATCAGGCAGTATGTCAACTAATCAACTAATCACCTTTTCCACCAACAAGATCATGGGTGCATAGTCATGTTGGCCATGAGGATGCTAGAAGCTGCCCCCAGGCATGTTGTAGGGTATTAAAGACTGGGCCCAGCCTTTGGAATCCGTCAGGGCTGGGATAAAGCTTCTGGTGACTCTGGGCGTATTGTTGAGCTGTGGTTTCTTCAGAAGCATCATGAAGACAACATACCCACTCACAGGGCAACTGAGATAAGTAATGCTAGCAACAAGCAGGGCAGACATTCTATCAATACTGTTCCCTTCTCTGTTCAACTAGCTATAGCTGAAGGTGGCCTGGCAAAGACACCCTGATTCATGAAAAGCCTGAGAAAACCCAGCTCAGTGATTCTCAGGGGATAAGGTACTGTCACTGAGAAGTAGAGTGCCAGGTGCCCCACCCTGTGCCTCTTCCCAAGGACCCTATGCTATACTTAAGCATTGCCTTGCACTTCTAGAGTGTTAGCACCAATTACAGCATCTGACATATAGTAGGGGAGCAAGCTTGGGGCTGTGAAAATAGCACAAGCTTGTGAGTTAGACAGGCCTAGGTTCAAATCCCAGCTCTACCATCTGCCTTTGAGTAACTTACTTCCTTGAGCCTCAGTGAAATGGCTAATGTCTACTTTAAAGTGTTGTGAATATGAACTAACAGAGATATAGAACTCACTACAGACCATGGCACACCGTAGACACTAAAACAATGTTTCCCTTTATTAATAAACAGGAGCTGAATGAACTCACAGATAAAAGAACTCCATTCATTTACACAAGGATGCACCCAGGATAAAAACATGGCCACATCACAATGTCCTTTATCAGGATGTAGCCCCAGTTGTTTCCTATAGTGGCAAACACTTCCTCCAGCTCTGACTTCGTGCAGCATGATCACGAGAGCTCTGATCTGCACTTGGGAAGAACAGGTGGCCCGCCCCACCTCCCACCCAGCATGCACAAAGAAAAACGAGTCGCAAATGATGCCAAGGGAATCTCACAGCACCTGCCCCAAATATGCAATACTGTAAGTGGAATTCTCCCTTTTAGAGTAAAAAAGGACAAACACCACCTTGACCAAGTGATCAAGGTAATGTCACAGGTAATAAGCAATGTTAATGTTATGTGCCCCTGACGTGGCACCCATAGCACCTGTGTGGTATTCTTGCAGAGGCTTCAAAACCTGAGTGTGACCATGAGAGAATATCAGAAAATCCAAACTGTCTACAGAATAACCGACCAGCACTCAGCAAGTGTCAAGATTGTGAACAGAAATGAGGAGGAACTGCCACAGACTGAAGGAGACATGAAACTAAATGCAATGTGAGCCTCACTTGGGTCTGAATAGTTTGCAGGTCGATTCTTTTCATGTCAAGGGTAGCTTCAAAAGAGAAAGAAAATGATGGAAGGTCCAACCGAAGGGTGCATGGAAGACAGAAAGCTAATCCCAGGAAGCTGACTGATCAACTGGGGGTAAGGAAGACTTATAAAGAGATTAAAGCCTAAGCTCCATTTTTTCTTTTTCTTCTTCTTCTTTCCTTAACCTGAGCAACAATGGTCTTTTTTCTCCATCATCCCTACCCCCTCAAATCCAGCCTAGACTGAGAGAGGAAGTCTGAGCTACTTCATCACATTTTGAAAGCAGCCTAATTTATACCACATATTTTCATTAGTTATCAATATAAATATTAGATGGCATAAAATCAGATGGCTTTTCAGACAAGATGCCTCATTTAAGTGGAACTGCCAAATTGAGATGTAATCCTAGGTTCAGGATTTTCTAAAGAGTAGGCCTCTTGTTTCTCAGGCAGGAGGGAACCCCACATGCCCGTTAAGTTTGCATTGTAAAGTTATACTGAGGCCCAAATAAGCCTTCGTTTTATGTTTGGGGAAGACCAGGGCTTAGGAGGGAAAGTTGCTCAGGCTCAGCCACATGGTGCTTAATAGAATCACTGCAGGACACCACACTGCTCTCTCCCAGCTGCTGGCATTTCCTGCAGGCTTGCCCTGACCAAGAATGAGACAGCCTTGTGTATTACACAGCAGCAGGCACACAGGCCCCACTTAGACTTCTAAATCAGACTCTGACATTGAAGCCCAGGCAGCTCTACCAGGAAAAGCATTCTCCAAGACTCCATCCCAGAGCCAATGTTGAGAGACACTATCCTTCACACTGGAATGTGTCCATGTGCAGGTACATGCCTGTGCAAGGGTTTGGATTTCTAGAACATATCTTAGAGTTGCTCCACATCATTCCCATTTTCCTTCACTTTACCCTCCCCTCCTGTTTCAGTCAGTATTCCCACTGCTGTGACCTGAAATACCCGATAACCACAACTCAGAGGAAGGACGGTTTATTTGCTCACAGTTCTGGAGATTTCAGAGGTTTCAGTCCAGTTAGGCTGGGTCACATCTGTAGACCTCAGGGCATGGCAGTGGGAAGAAGGGAGGGAGGGAGAAAGAACATGAGGGACATATATATAGTCCCCAAGGCCAGACCCTCAGTGACCCACCTCCCCCAGTCACACACAGTAAATCCATTAACCCATCAATGGGTTTGTCCATGACGAGATTAGAATCCTCATGATTCCATCATTTCACCTCTAAGCACTGCTGCATTGCCATACATGAACCTTTCCAGGAAACATTCTAAATGTAAACTATATCACCTCCATCTCAAGGGTCACTGTTGCCTCTTTCCACTGTGTCCTTACCCACGTCTTGTGCTTCAGGGTTCACTCTACACAGCATTTGATCCCCTGAACCTTTCTTTCTCAGGCTTCCTGTTTCGGTGTGTCTGAGATGAGATGGTAATAGCTTTGGGGCCAATAGGATCCATCACTTCACGTATTCATGCATTTATTCAGGCATTCACTGGAGACTATTTGGTCCCCTGGGATTCAGTAACACACAAGGTAGACAAGACTTTTGCTTGTCTGTAACTTATGTAATAGGGGCAGGGGAGAAGGCAGTTAATGAAAAAAGGAAGAAAGATATAAGAAAAGAGCAATCATGATGAAAGTTGTGGTGAAACTAAGTCAGGATGATGTGGCTAGGACCCAAACTAGGGTACTTTAGTTTGGGTTGTCAAGGAAGGACCTATTGGAAGAGGTAATATTTAAGTTTAGACCTAAACAAGAAAAGGTGAGCCCTACAAATACCTGGGGGAAGAGGGATCCCAGTAAAGGGATTAGGTAATGAAAGGGCCCTAAGGCAAGATGAATCACAATCCTTGTGTGCATGGATCACAGTAAGCAGGGCACAGTGGTCCTAGATCATTAGTCAAGATCATTAGGGCCTTGTAAGGCATAGTAATTAAGATGATAAGACACTGGATAATTATACAGGAATGGAATAATCTAAGTTATGTATCAAGCAAATATTTTGGCTGATGCTTTGTGGTAGATGAACTGGGGTGGTAGAAATAAGGTTCCAAGCTTAGAAGCAGGGTGACCAAATTAAGAGGGTATTGTAGTTAACCAGGTAAAAGATGATGGTACCTGGGTTCTGGTGGTTAAGATGAAAACAGTGGATGGATTTAGGATGTTTGGAAGAAAAACTGGTAGAGTTTGTTGGTGGATGAGCGACATGGAATGAGAAAAAGAAGAAATTGAGATTGCTCCTGGGGTTTTGCCCTAAGGCCACTATTATGTGGTGGGACCGGTCATTGAAATAAGGAACCCAGGAACAGGAGGAGTTTGGGCAGAAAATGAAGAGTTCTACTTTGGGATATTTATTAATGAACTGACTGGAGCCCTGAGTTCATACTTTTTACGTATCACTAGACAAAAGACTATGAGATCTCAGGCTGCACCTTCCTTTTCAATTCCTCATTAAGCAGGAATAAAGAGAAGGATAACTGAATAAAATATTCAGCCTTTGTAAAATACTCTTCTGTTCAGAGGTTTGGTGGAAAAGCCACATC
>PVLC010045573.1:0-11752 GCA_004027655.1 Graphiurus murinus | reverse complement strand
ATATATATATATATATATATATATATATATATATATATATTTCTTCCACATAAAATAATTTTATTTGTTTAGCAGAATTTTGAGTGCACAATGAATATATCCCTTCCTTTTTACTTACTTATTTATTTTGGAACGGGGGTTCAACTAAATGTTACAAGTGTGTAGGACTTGTATAAACTTCTGAGCTCAAGTTGTGTCCCACCAAATTTGGATCCCCCGATTGTTTTTAATTTTTTTTATGAGTCACTTATCAGATTTTATTTATTTATTCTTTATATTTTTAAGAGGTGCATTATAGTCTCACATTATAATGTAAATCATGTTGCTAATGCCCAGTTTTAAAAAATAGATGACTAAGGTTAAAATAGTACAGCCTTGAATGCACAAAGTGATTATGGTGGTTCCCTCTGCCATATATGAATGGCAACTTTACCTTATACTTTGATCCTTTGGTTTTCCCTGAATATAAGTCATTTCTAAGAAGATTTTACTATAATTACCCAGAAACTACTGAATACAAGCAATGATTATGGCATTAAAATCTGAGTAGAATCTTTGTTTTCTTTTGCTATCCAAGTTCAGGCAGATGAACGTATTTGGATTTTTTAAGAACAAGAACTATGATTTATTGCTATCCGAAACTTTCAATTATTCACTATCCAAAATTCAAGAAATAAAAACAGTTTGGCTTAGCTGTGATCCATGCTACTTATACTTGCTATCTAGACTTTTTGCTATCTGAACTTGGAAACCTAATATATTTGGATAGTGAAATATACTTTGAGAACATAAACAAGTAAAGAGTTCCAAAAAAGTAAACCACAAGTATAGTATGACAATAAAGTATGAGAGTAGTATTGAACTTTTAAAATTTTTTCAGTATAACTACTTTATTTTTATTGACATAAATGTTCCCATTTCAGCTTCAGTGGACTACAGATAGTGGGAATATTCTCAGAGAGACTGTGACAGTTACATTTGCAGAAGGTAGGTTAACTTGAGTACCTTTAAAATATAAAATGAATCAATGTTTAAAAATGGAAGGAACTAAGCCAGTGGCACATGCTGGAAAGCTGAGACAGGAGGATGGTAGGTTTGAGGACAGCCTTAGCAAGTAATAAGACTTATCAATCTAGTAAGAATCTGTTTCAAAATAAAACAGGGCTGGGGGTGTAGTTCCAGGGGTAGAATGCCCCTGGGTTCAAACCCCAGTAGCTCAAAAAAAAAAAAAAAGGAAGGAACTTATCTAATCAGATTTTATAGATAAGGAAACCTTGACCCAAGAAAGCAAAGAGCAACTATGTTAGGATTTATCAAAATATTTCTGGCAGCCTGGTGTGGTGGCGCCAGCTTGTAATCCCAGTACTTGGGAAGCTGAGACCTGGGGATCCCAGTTTGAAGCCAGCCTCGGCTGCTTAGTGAGGCTCTCCGGAACTTGGTGAGACCCTGTTTCAAAATAAAAGAATAAAAAATAGGACTGGGGGTTTGACTTGGAGGTAAAATGCCCCTGGTTTCAATCCACAGTACTGAAAAAACAAACAAACAAAAAAAACTCATTGTGTGTGTTGGGGGTACTGAGGATCAAACCCAGGGACATTCTGTATCTGAGCTACACACTCAGCGCTTTTTTATTTGTTGTTTTGAAACAGGGTCTCTCAGCTGAGAACGGTACAAACTTGTAATTCCAGTACTGGAGGCTGAGACAGGAGGATCGTGGGTTTGAGGCCAGCCTCAGCTATTTTAATAAGGCCCTCTGCAACTTAGTGAGAACATGTTTCAAAATAAAGCATAAAAAAGTAGGGCTGGGGTGTAACTCAGAGGTAGAATGCCCCTGGGTTCAATCCCCAATACTGCAAAAATAAATAAATAAATTTATTCTGTGTTAGCCGGGCGTGGTGGCGCACATTTGTAATCCCAGCATTTAGGAGGCTGAGACAGGAGGATCCAGGTTTGTGGCCAACCTCAGCTGCCTAGTGAGGCACTCTACAACTTATTGAGACCCTGTTTCAATATAAAGAATAAAAAATAGGGCTGGGGGAATAGCTCAGAGGTAGAATGCCCCTGAGTTCAATCCTCAGTACCGCAAAAAAAAAAAAAAAAAAAAAAAAAATTCTGTGTTCAACTTTAATGCTTCGTGTGTGTGTGTGTGTGTGTGTGTGTGTGTGTGTGTGTGTGTATGTGGTACTGGGGATTGAACCAAAGGGCATTCTACCTCTGAGATGCACCCCAGCCCTATATTGTATTTTATTTTGAAACAAGGTCTCACTAATTTGCTGAGGGTCTTGCTAAGTTGCTGAAGCTGGCTTCGAACCTACAGTCCTCCTGTCTCAGCCTCCTAAGTACTGGGTTTACAAGTGTGTGCTACCATGCCCAGATAACTTTTATACTTCTTTACGACTGAAATTTTGAGACTGATTACTAGAAAAATAAACTAGAAGGTTGGCTAATTCCAGTAGTAATAGCCATAAAAGAATACCTTAATCTGGGAAATATTGTCAAATTTTTTTTTACTTTTTTATTTTTATTAATTGGTGCATTATAATCATGCATCTTTGTTAGGTACACGCTAATAAAGGCATATATGCACACATTTCTCATTTAACTCCTTCCCCAATTCCTACCCCACTCCCACACCCTCCCTCCTTCTCAAGTTCAGTTTAGTGATTGACTTTGATAGATTTGTGAAAGTACATCATGTGCATTAGGGTGTCCCCCTCCCCCCATCCATCACCTTCAGTTAGTCAACTTCTTTGCTTATATAGGGTTTCTCCTTTTTCATCTGGAGTCCCTCTTATGCCTCATCTTCTCCCTATCATCCCCATATTAGGGAGAACATACGCTTTTTTACTCTTTGTGACTGACTAATCTTATTTAACATAGTATTTTCCAGTTGCATCCATTTCCCTGCAAATAACATGATTTTGTTCTTCTTTATGACTGAGTAAAATTCCATTGTGTACATATCCCATAGTTTTGTAATCCATTCATCTGTCCATGGACATCTTGACTGTTTCCATAGTTTGGCAATTGTGAATTGTGCAGCTATAAACATAGATACACATGCGTCAGTTTGATCATTTGGTTTCCATTCTTTTGGGTAGATACCCAGAAGTGCTATTGCTGGATCATATGGTAGGTTTATTCCCATTCATCTGAGGATCCTCCTTACTGTTTTCCAAAGTGGTTGCACTAATTTGCAATCCCACCAACAATGTATTAGGATTCCCACTTCTCCACACCCTTGCCAGCATTTGTTGTTGTTCGTGCTTTTTATGATTGCCATTCTGATTGGAGTTAGGTGAAATCTCAGGGTAGTTTTGATTTGCATCTCTCTGATTGCTAATGCTGTAGAACATTTCCTCATACATTTATTGGCCATTTGTATTTCTTCTTTTGTGAAGTGACTATTTAGATCCTTTGCCCATTTTTTGATTGGGTTATTTGTTTTTTTAGCTGTGAGTTTCTTGAGTTCTCTGTATGTCCTAGATATTAGTCCTCTATCAGAAAAGTAGCTGGAAAAAATTTTCTCCCACTCTGTGGGCTCTCTGTTGAGGTTCTTGATAGTTTCCTTTGCTGCACAGAAGCTCTTCAGTTTAATGTATTGATCTTCCTTTGAGATGCTTGTGCTTTGGGGGTCTTGTTGAGAAAGTTTTTACCTGTGCCTATGTGTTGAAGTGTTGGGCCTATGCCCTCTTCAGGAAGCTGCAAGGTCTCTGGTCTAACTTCCAGGTCTTTGATCCACCTTGAGTTGACTCTGGTGCAGGGTGAGAAAGTGGAGTTTATTTACATTTTCCTGCGTATGGTTAACCACTTTTGCCAACACCATTTGTTAATGAGGCTATCTTTTTTCCAGTGTATGTTTTTGGCTCCTTTGTCAAAAATCGGTTGACTGTAAGCATGTGGGTCTGTTTCTTCTATAAGTTTTTTTTTTTTTTCTTCGGTACTGGGGATTGAACTCAGGGGCATTCTACCTCCGAGCTATACCCCCAGCCCTAGTTTTTATTCTTTATTTTGAAACCGAGTCTCACTAAGTTGCGGAGTGCCTCACTAGGTAGCTGAGGCTGGCCGCGAACCCGGATCCTCCAGTCTCAGCCTCCCAAATGCTGGGATTACAAGAGTGTGCCACCACACCTGGCTCTTTTATAAGGTTTTTGGCTGACTTTGTTGGGTCTTCTAAATATAGTATCATGTCATCTGCAAAAAGGGATAATTTTAGTTCTTCTTTCTCTATTTTTACCCCTTTGATTTCCTTCTCTTGCCTTATTGCTCTGGCTAGAATCTCAAGTACTAGGTTGAACAGAAGAGGTGATAATGGACATCCTTGTCTTGTTCCTGTTTTTAGTGGGAACTCTTGCAGTTTTTTTCCATTTAATATGATATTAGCTGTGGGCCTATTGTATATTGCCTCCATGATGTTAAAGTATCTTCCTTCTATTCTGATTTTCTGCAGTGCCTTTAGCATGAATGGGTGTTGTAACTTGTCAAATGCTTTTCCAGCATCAATTGAGATGATCATGTGATTTTTGTCTTTGATTCTGTTTATGTGGTAAATTACATGGATTGTTTTTCGTATGTTGAACCAGCCTTGCATCCCTGAGATGAACCCGACTTGGTCAAGGTGTATAATTTTCTTGATGTGGTTTTGAATGCACATTACTAGTATTTTGTTTAGCACTTTTGCATCTAAGTTCATGTTCATCAATGATATAGGCCTATAGTTTTCTTTTCTTGAGCTGTATTTATTTGGCTTTGGTATTAATGTGATGTTGGTTTCATAGAAAGTTTTTGGGAGGGTCCCGTTTCTTTCTATTTCACGGAATAGTTTGAAGAGTATTGGGATTAGCTCCTCTATAAATGTTTTATAATATTCACTTGGAAAACCATCTGGCCCTGGGCTTTTGTTTGATGGTAAACTCTTTTTTTTCTGTTTCTATTTCTTTGATTGTTATTGGTTGATTTAAGTTTTCTATATCTTCTTGACTCAATTTAGGAAGGTTGTATGTGTCTAGAAATTTGTCAATTTCTTCTAGATTTTCCATTTTTGTTGGAGTATAGTTTTTCAAAAATAGTTTCTGACTGTCCTCTGTATTTCCACACTGTCAGTGGTAATACCACCTTTTTCATCTCTTATTTTGGTAATTTGTGTTGATTCTCTCTTCCTTTTGGTTAGGTTGGCGAATGGTTTATCTATCTTGTTTATTTTTTCGAGAAACCAGCTTTTGGTTTTGTTGATTTTCTATATTGTTTTTTTATTCTCTATTTCATTAATTTCTGCTCTGATTTTCATACATAATTTCCCTTCTTCTACTGGCTTTGGGGTTAGACTGTTCTTGTTTTTCAAGTGCTTTTAGCTGTGTCATTAGGTTATTTATTTGGTGATTTTCTGTTCTTCTTATGTGGGCACTCAGTGCTATAAATTTTCCTCTCAGTACTCCCTTTAAGGTGTCCCAGAGGTTTTGATGTGTTGTGTATCTGTTTTCTTTGGTTTCTAGGAATTTTTAAATTTCTCCCCTTACTTCTTCTATGACCCATTCCTCATTCAGCAGTATGGTATTCAATCTCCATGTGTTTACATGGTTACTCTGAAGCTTCTTAGAGTTGATTTTTAGTTTCACTCCATTGTGGTCTGAAAAGATGCAGAGAATTATGTTACATTTTTTGAATTTGCCAGTGCTCTCTTTGTGGCCCAGAATGTGGTCTATTTTGGAGAAGGTTCCATGCGCTGCTGAGAAAAATGTGAATTCAGCTGTAGTTGGGTGAAATATTCTGTATGTGTCTAACAGATCCATTTGGTTTATGGTATTATTTAGGTTTGAAGCATCTTTACTGACCTTTTGTTTAGAAGATTAGTCTAGTGATGTGAGAGGAGTATTGAAGTCTCCCAGTATTAGTGTATTGGGATCTACGTGTGTCTTTATATCATACAGAGTTTGTTTTATGAAAGTGATTGCCCCTATGTTTGGGGCATAAATGTTGATAATTGTTATTTCCTCTTGCTGGATTGTTCCTTTTACTAGTAAAAATGACCTGCTTTGTCTCTTCTGATAAGCTTAGGCTTGAAGTCCAATTTATCTGATATCACGGTTGCTACTCCTGCTTGTCTTCAAGTTTCATTGGCATGGATTACCTTACTCCAGCCCTTCACCTTTAGTTTGTGGGAATCTTTGCTTGTAAGGTGTATTTATAGATTGCATATAGATTGATTCTGGGTTTTAATCCATTTGCCACCTTGTGCCTTTTTATTGGGAAGTTGAGACCATTTATATTCAGTGTGATTATTGAAAGATGATTTTTAATTCCTAACATTTTGAGTTTTGACTTCGGTTTCCGGTAGTGTTTATTCTTCTTTGCTTAGTTGTTTGCTTCCTGGAAATTATTGTTTCTCTGGTTCTGACGTTTACTTGTTAGTTCTTCTTTGTAGTTAATCTCTTTGAGTATTTTCTCTAGTGCTGGTTTGGAAGACATAAATTCTTTCAGTTTCTGTTTGTCATGGAACGTTTTTATATCCCTGTCAATTATGAGAGAGAGTTTTGCTGGGTAGGAGAATCTTGGCCGCAAGTCATTTTCTTTCAGAGTTTGGAATATGTTACTCCAGCCCCTCCTGGCTTTCATGACTTGGTTTGGGAGGTCTGGAGTGATTCTAATTGGTTTTCCTCTAAATGTCACTTGGTCTTTTACTTTTGTTGCCTTTAGAATTCTCTCCATAGCCTCTACATTAGTCATCTTGATTATTATGTGGTGTGGTGAACCTCTTCTTTGGTCTTGTCTAAAGGGGGTTCTATATGTTTCCTATACCTGTGTGTCAACTTCTCTCTCTCTTTTTTTTTTTGCGGTACTGGGGATTGAACTCAGGGGCATTCTACCTCCGAGCTATACCCCCAGCCCTATTTTTTATTCTTTATTTTGATATGGGGTCTCACCAAGTTGCAGAATGCCTCACTAAGTAGCTGAGGCTGGCAGCGAACCTGGATCCTCCAGTCTCAGCTTCCCAAATGCTGGTATTAAAAGCCTGCACCACCACGTCTGGCTCAACTTCTCTTTCTATGTTTGGAAAATTCTCTGATATTCCTTTTTTTTTTTTTTGCAGTACTGGGGATTGAACTCAGGGGCTTTCTACCTTCGAACTATACCCCCAACCCCATTTTTCATTCTTTATTTTGACACAGGGTCTCACTACGTTGTGGAGTGCCTCACTAGGTAGCTGAGGCTGGCCACGAACCCAGATCCTCCAGTCTCAGCCTCCCAAATACTGGGATTACAAGCATGTGCCACCACACGTGGCTTGATATTACTTCTTTGAAAAGGTTGTTTATTCCATTAGTTTCAACTTCTAATCCCTCTTCTAATCCCTATTCTTAGGTTAGCTCTTTTAAAATTGGCCCACATCTCCTCGATGTCCAATTCATACTGTCAATTTTTTTTTTCTAATTTATGTACAATGGATTCATTTTTGGAATGGTCATCTTCCAAGACTGATATCCTATTTTCTTTTTTTCGGTACTGGGGATTGAACTCAGGGGCATTCTACCTCTGAGCTATACCCCCAGCCCTATTTTTTTTTCTTTATTTTGAAACAGGGTCTCACTAAGTTGCGGAGGGCCTCACCAATTGGCTGAGGCTGGCCGGGAACCTGGATCCTCTGGTCTCAGCCTCCCAAATGCTGGGATTACAAGTGTGTGCCACCATGCCCAGCTGATATTCTATTTTCCATGTGGTCTGATCTACTGTTTATAGTTTGTATTGATGCCTTCACTTCTGTTATTGCATCGTTCACATCCTTCACTTCCCTCAAGACTTCTCTATGATTCCTGCTCAGGGTGTCAGATTCTTTGTTTATTTATTCCTTTATTTCTTTCCAGCTCTCTCTGCATTCTTTCTGGAAGCTTTGTATTCTTTCTACTATTAAAGATCTGAATTGTTCTTCTGGTAATCTCTGTCATTCGGTGTTGTTGAGTTCTGTTATTGTGGGATTGTGTTGACTCATTGTTTCTTTGCTATTTTTCCTTCCCATGGTTTCCTTGTTCTTAAATTTATATCTTTGCTGCTCTTGCAAGCTTTCTCTGAATTTATAGGTTTTTTATTTTTATTTTCTGTGAATAGTATCTTGTACTGAGTTGTAATTACTCTAGGACTTCTTCTGCCCACTCTATTGGTGCCTTTGGTGGGTTTCAGGTGTTGACTTCTAGGGTCTGTTTATTGTTCCTGTTATAGGAATTCGTCTCAGATGTGGGTAGGACAATTTGTGGTTTCTGTGATTTTAGGCCTCAATGTGGGATGTGGTGAGCTTTTCCTCCTATCAGCAGAGATGAGTTTATCCTTAGGGTTTGGCAGTCCTTTCTGTTGGGTCACCTCTCTGGTCTAACCTTTGCAGTAGGGGTTTAGAGGTGTCTTCTGGTATATACAAGGACAGGTGGTGTTTAGTGGTGAAGGTTGGGTGAGAAGTCACAGTGATTAATGCAATAATAAAGTAAGGTAGAGGGTATGGACCAGTGGAATAAGAGGTTGAGTGTATTGAGATGATATATGGTAAATATTAGAGATAGTGAATATGATGGGGGATTGTGGTAATCAATGTAGAGTTTTTAGTTGTGGTATGAAATGGTCTTGATGTGAGAAAGGGAAAAAGAAAAAGTTTTGAGAAGAATATAGATGGGAGAGAGGGAGGGAAGCTTGTAAAAGGGATAAGGAAGAGAGTCAACAAACTGAGCAAAAGCTAACAAAGCAACCAATCCTCCAAATAAACATAGATAAATCAAAGCAATGCAAAACGAAAACAGAGTAAAAACAAAACAAAGCAAACAAACAAAGAAACAAAAATCAACAACAAGAAATGAAAAACCCTGCAAGTTTGTAAGAACAGACCTGATTTGGCCTCTGCAGATCTTTTGGGTAGATCTCTGCTGCTGTGGGCGACTGGCTGAATGGCAGCTGCCACTGCTGTGCACACGCTGGCTCCTTTGTTCTCCCTGATCTGCTCTCTGGGTTCTGACCAACTGCCCCTGATGCTTTACTCAGTTTTCTACTGCTTTGCTTCTCTTTCCTTCCATCAAGAAGCTGCTTTTGCGGCAGTTTTGATTCAAGCTCTGCAGTGCAGTTGATAGCTGCCCTGGCTCTGGAGGGAGAGGTGAGCTGGGGTGGCCCCATGTGGGCTTAAGCAGGTCGTACCATGTGTTCCAGTCACTGTCGAAGGTGTGGGAATACACCACCTGGTTAGGATTTGAAGTTCTGGCGTCGTTTACTCCACCTCTGGTCCCTGGGAACACAGGTCGTTAGATATCTCTGTGTTAGTAGACTCAATGGCTGCCTCCGCTCTCCAGCATGGCCCTGCTGCCACGCAGATGGGCTCCTTTGCTCTCCCTGGTCAGCTTTCTGGGTTTTGTTCAGCTGTACTTCAGTTTTCGTAGCTTTTTTCACTTTTTTGTTGCTTGAAATATTGTTAATTTTGTATCGTTTGCTTTTTTTCATATGTTCTTACTACTATATTCTCTCAATATTCCAAGCTTACGTCAACCGTTTTGAGTGTGTTCTGTTTTCTCACATGTCTTTTCTTCTGCCTGGTAGACTCCTCTTATTACTCAAATAGTAATCTCTAGTTTTAAGTGGTCTTTCAACTTCACCTCTTGTATTAAGGGAGCTACTTATTCTTTTGTATTTACCTCTGAATTTAATGTGTTAACCTGTTGTTTACATATCTGTACCTTTTATTATTATTTGATCTCTTCAGAGGCAAGGATTGTATTTTATTCAAATTAACATAATTATTGCCTAGGATAATGTCTACTGAAAAGTTAACATCTGCCAGGTGTGGGGGTACCCGCCTGTAATCCCAGTACTTGGGAACCTGAGACAGGAGGATCACAGGTTCAAGGCCAGCCTCAGTACCTTAGTGAGACCCTGTTTCAAAATAAAGAATGAAAAGGGCTGGGAGTATCTCAGTAGTTGAATGCCTCTGGGATCACTCCTTAGTGGTATCTTTCCTCTCTCTCTCTCTCTCTCTCTCTCTCTCTCTCTCACACACACACACACACACACACACACACACACACACACACCACTCATTCTCGAATCTCCCTGAAGCCTCTCTTTGGCTACCTCCCAAGGTTAAGAAAGGCATTACTAAAGGGGTGGTGTGGGTTTGACTTTTTTTTGTCTTTTTGGCACTGGGGATCCAATCCAGGACGTTGAGCTTGCAAAGTGAGCCCTTTGGCACTGAGCTGTTTAAGGGAAATGGAGACAAGAAATCATTTTAAATAGAAAGTGAGAAAAACACTGCCACATACAGGTAAATAGCCAGTTGAAGTTGGTGTCAGTACTAGTAGTGAGTTTGTAGAGAGTTTTTCAGTGACACTTGGCTTCTCATTTATAGACACAGGATGCCGTTTCATTCAGTTAAGTTTTACCAGGGGAGCTGGGCCTGGTGGCGCATTCTTTTTTTTTTTTTTTTTTTTTTTTTTTTTTTTGCGGTACTGGGGATTGAACTCAGGGGCATTCTACCTCCGAGCTATACCCCCAGCCCTATTTTTTATTCTTTATTTTGAAACCGAGTCTCACTAAGTTGTGGAGTGCCTCACTAGGTAGCTGAGGCTGGCCGCGAACCCGGATCCTCTGGTCTCAGCCACCCGAATGCTGGGATTACAAGCGTGCGCCACCACGCCCGGCTCCTGGTGGCGCATTCTTGTAATCCCAGCATTTGGGAGGCTGAGACTGGAAGATCTGGGTTTGCGGCCAGCCTCAGCTACTTAGTGAGGCCCTATTTCTTTTTTTTTTGCAGTACTGGGGATTGACTCAGGGGCATTCTACCTCCAAGCTATACCCCCAGCCCTATTTTTTTATTCTTTATTTTGAAGCAGAGTGTCACTAAGTTGCGGAGGGCCTCACTAGGTAGCTGAGGCTGGCCGCGAACCCGGATCCTCTGGTCTCAGCCTCCCAAATGCTGGGATTACAAGTGTGCGCCACCACGCCCAGCTTTTTGTGAGACCCTATTTCAAGATAAAGAATTAAAAATAGAACTAGGGGTACAGCTTGGAGGTAGAATGCCCCTGAGTTCAATCCCCAGTACTGCAAAAAAAAAAAAAAAGTTTCCTTTTGAACTTTGCCATCATCCATGCTATTCAGAATCCAGAACCAACCTGAAAATTTGTATGCAGAATGGACCCAGATGCGGTTCTTTGTGCTAATCAACATGTTGGTATCCTTCTCTTGTTATTTCCTTGATTAAAAAAAAAAAGTACAGATAATAAAAACAAGTTCAATGAAAATTATAGATAATAGAAAGAAATATACAAACAAACAAAAAAATGATGCCGGGAGTGGTGGCGCACGCTTGTAATCCCAGCATTCGGGAGGCTGAGACCGGAGGATCCGGGTTCGCGGCCAGCCTCAGCTACCTAGTGAGGCACTCCGCAACTTAGACTCGGTTTCAAAATAAAGAATAAAAAATAGGGCTGGGGGTATAGCTCGGAGGTAGAATGCCCCTGAGTTCAATCCCCAGTACCGCAAAAAAAAAAAAAAAAATGATGAAGCAGAAATATGAGAGTGCCATTTAATCCTCTCAGCTGTTCCTTGAGGAAGGATTCATTATACCTACAGATAAGGAAACTGAAGTTTACAAATTGAGTTGGATTTTTTTTTCTTTTTCTTTTTTCTTTTTTTTTTTTTGAGGTACTGGGTATTAAACTCAGGGACATTCAACTTCCGAGCTACACCCCCAGCCCTATTTTATTCTTTATTTTGAAACAGGGTCTCACTAAGT
>PVLC010045572.1:0-11751 GCA_004027655.1 Graphiurus murinus | reverse complement strand
GTGGTGGCGCACGCTTGTAATCCCAGCATTCGGGAGGCTGAGACTGGAGGATCCGGGTTCGCGGCCAGCCTCAGCTACCTAGTGAGGCACTCCGCAACTTAGTGAGACTCGGTTTCAAAATAAAGAATAAAAAATAGGGCTGGGGGTATAGCTCGGAGGTAGAATGCCCCTGAGTTCAATCCCCAGTACTGCAAAAAAATAAATAAATAAATAAAATAAAATATATTTGTTCTAAAGTGTTTCTGTAGGTATATGCCCTACATACAAAAATGTATTTTAAAATTATCAAAAATATATTTAGTATAAATATATTAATATAGACAAAAAAGTAAAGAATGCAAAATAGTGCTGAAATTATAACCACACTTTTTTATAATGACTATTAGATATTAGTCTTAGCATAGAAACTTGAATAACTGTATTGTAAGTTTTGAAATATTTAATGTACTTTGGAAAATAGAATTTGAGATAATGAGGGGGTTAATGTCTGAGAAGGGTTGTAGATGCCCTGAGAATTAAATATGTTCTGAATATCAACAATCACAAAGTACTCTAATAGAGTAACTGCTCAATAAATGTTAGCAGGTATTACAATATAAGTAAAAGTGGACTTTTAATAATGAAGCCAGCTTCTTATCATTCTCTATGCATAGATTTGTTACTCTAGGTGTGATAATGTAACACCAGATGTCTTTGTTCAAATGCTGATGTCTAATAATTTAGTACAGTACAGATATATTAAAATACAAACTAAGAAGACTGAAATGAGAATCATTTCTATGTGCATGCCTAAGCATTGCTTTCACATTTCCAAAGCTTAGGAATAAGAGACAACTTTAGGGATTTGTGAAAAAAAAAATGTCATGAAATAGGCCCAATCACATACTGATCACAAACTTCAAGAAAATACAGTGCAGAGGATAGCCTTCTCTTGCTCAGGGGACAGATTAAATGACCTGGTAATTGTGTACCCCTTTTTCATTTTATAACTTCTATGAATACAAATGAACTACTCAGGTGGAATTTCAATAATAGGTACTTTCAAAGATTTTATCATGAGCTAAACACTTTTGCATAGCTACAATCCATGGATTCCATCAGTGCAAAATGCATATGAACTGGTAGATTTTGTAATTTGGATTTTGAAATAGTTTTTCCATAATTTCATCTAAAAACTGTCCTGAAGTCTTGAAAGTATGTCACTTTATTCCATTTCTCTCTTTTTTGATGTTTCAGAACAGATAAATATTTTTAAATCCCTTTTATTTTAAAATTTATATTTAAAAATCAAATATCCAAGAGTAGTATTATTATGAAGGTAGAGATCATTTAAATTTTTAGCAGATAAGTACAATAACATCTAATTACATTCTTTGTCCTGACTCCAAAAATATAGACATATCAAATGTCTATAATAATCTATTATATTAGCTGTGTGATAGGCAATTTTAATTAAATAATTTAAGAGTAGAAAAGACTACTTAAAGTATAAAGAAAATCCAAAAGTTTTATGCTAATTTCTCTAATTCCAGAGGAAATTCTAGAAGCAAATTCCAGATTCAAAGTAAACTACTACGCATATGTATATTTACTCATATCTCAGACTCAACACTTCAAGTTTCCCATTCCATTATAGTACCCCTTCTTCTTGATATTTGAATTTTTTCCTTTACAAAATTATACCACCACTGTTAGTTTGTGGGGAAGTTCCTTATTGGATAGCTTATTATTGGGATATAGTATTCCACTATCTTCTAATGAAACTAAAACAGGGAGACACACAGCAAAAACTCTCACTACCCTGATAGTCAAGGTGAAGGCTCATGGCCTAGAGCCAAGACAATTTGAACTCCTGCACAAGATGGGACTGGGGTGACTAATGTGGGTGTGAGGGCAGGCTGGAATACCAGTGTAGAGTTGGTTATGATGCAGACCAGCTGATGCCACTTTTGCTATAATAGAAACTAGTGTACAGCAATGATGGTGGGGACATTATTTCTATTGCTTTGCTTCTGGGAAATAAATGAGAACCAAAGCAAATTTTGTGTAAGAATAAGTGGTACAGACACAGTATTAAGTGAGAAAAAGTCAATAAGGGAGTGTGATAGCAGTGTGCTTCATATAGAGTAGTTAAAGAATGATTCTCTGATGTGAGGCTTGAATTGAAAGATGATGTAAGCACAGAGAATAATGTGGAGCCAAGGGGTTCAAATGGAAGATGTGGAAAATGCAGAGTCAAGAAAAGAAAAGACGTTGGTTTGATCTAGGGAAAGAAAAAATGGCCATACATAGCAGGAGAGAATCAGAATGACATGGATGAGGCTTATTTGCTGTGTGCTATGAGGAAAATTATTGTATGAAGTTCTGTCATCAAAATTTTTCCAGCCTAGGTGCCCATCAACAGATGAATGGTTTACAAAACCATGGGATATACACATAATGGAATTCTACTCAGTAATAAAGAAGAACAAATTATGTCATTTGTAGGAAAATGAATGGATATGGAGAATATTATGTTAAGTGAGATTAGCCAGTCACAGAAAGTGAAGGGTTATGTAGAAGCTAAGGAGTAATCAGGATATAAGAGGGACTTTAGATAAAGGAGAAGAAACCCCATGGGACAGTAGAAGGGGTTTAGGGGAAGAGGTCTAGGGAAAAGGGCCCAGAGAAAAGAAAATTAATAAAGGAAACACTTCCATTGATGTATGTACGTATGTGAAATTATTTGTGCCAATCTCAATATCCTGTATAAGGAAGGGAAGCGACCCCAGGGAAGTTCACCAAGTGCTGTGTGTATGTGTATCTCTATCACTGAGAACTTCATTATAATGTGAAACTACAATGGATCAATAAAAGTACATTAAGTAAAAAAATTGTTCCTAGGAAGAAAAATTTCTTATTCTAGTAATATATCCATATTTCTAATACTTATTCTTGGTAAAAGATTGAAATTATGTTTTGGAAAATAGAGTAGGAAATTGAGAGTATAATTTGGAGAAAAACAAAGAAGAAACAGCTGAACATTTCTGTGTAAGGAATAAACATTAACCTGGAAGAAAAGTGCAGAAAACCAGAGAAAGAAGAGTAAGTGAGAACCAAGAGGCATTTTAGAATCCTAGATCACTAGTTGATGGAAATAAATTTGGATCTTTTCAAAAATTGGGAGACTTAATGTTTAATTTTCAACTTTCTGTTCCTTTGCTGGTATGTAACCATTGTACCTTAGTTTCCATTAAAATTGTATTACATACAGCTGCCTGTGCTGAATACTGTTTTGATGGGCTATGGGCTTGGAGATAAGGAAAACAGCTGTAGGATATAAAACGGAGACTGAGAATTCCATACAAGCCAGGAATGGAAGTGAGATAAAATAGTGAAACACTGAGGGTTTACAAAATCTTACCAATACCTGACAATCTTACCAATACCTTAAGAAGCAGAGTAAAACCAACCAATTCCCACCCACAAAACAACCTATCTTTCTATTAGAACTAGTGAAAATTAAAGTTTCTAAAAGCAAAGCATCCTTACATATTCATTGATGATGATTCTTATACTGATATAGCTGATGCTGGGCAATATAAAAAGGAAAATATTCCAAATCAAATTGAAGGTCAACAAAATGAACTTAAAGTGATAACCTTGGAGAGGTACTAAAGCTCTATGAAATTAAATGGGAATCGAAATGACTGAGAACTCTCTTTGTTTATATGTCTTCATTCAATTGACTGCTAAAGATAAAATCAACTGGATGGTTATAGAAAATGATATTGTGACAGTGCATCAGCCTCTGCATAAACAACAAAAATACAGAGTCCAGACTTGGCGGGTATTTTCATGAAAATGAACATATTGGTTCCTCATTTTAAAATCAATTTGCTTGTTCTTAGGTGGTGGAGCAGATAAAAACAAAGCTGTCAACTCCACACTTATTTTGAAGGTGACATCTGCAAATACAGGTTTCATTCTCCCATTGTTTGAGCCACTTTAGTCATTCATATTCGCAGCTGTCTGAAAAGACCCTTCATTCACATCCTTTTCCTGGGGGCAGAGAAATGGAACTGGCTATTCATTTAGTCCACTTAGAAAAGCCCAAACCCTGTATTCTGAGATACTGAGCCTATCCTTTTGGAGTTGCAGCTGTTTTCTAGCACCAATCCTTTTATCCTTCAGAGAAGGGAAAAGAAACAGCTCTATTTATTGCTTAGAAAAATATGTATGTTCTTGAATTTGCTGCAATTAGAGTTCTAAAATTGAAGGCATTGAACTTGTATGACTCTAGGGTTAAGAAATAATAAGGCATGTGCTTGATTACTCGAAAGGCTTGTTCTTGTCCATATCTCATAATTTTTAAATTTAATTCAAGAGCTATCACTGCTATTTTCATCAAAATCTGTCCCCCTTTGGTATTACTGACACTGTAAGATCAACAGTGGTTGTGAAAAGAGTTTACTGTGTTCCCTGAGAACTAGCTACATTGCTTGGATTCCTTCCTCTTCACAGTGGAGCAGATATCTAATAATTGCAATGGTAATTACAAAATGTACAAAAAAATCATATAGATATTTATAGATATTTTGTTCATATTCTTTACTTAGCAGAGGAAATAGCTACAGAAATGATTATAGAACTTATATGGGGTCAGAGGCATTAGATAAACCATGGTCATATCTGCATTAGTAGGGGCACCAATGACAGACTTTCAGACTCATCAACTTCAAGATCTCTATGTGACATACTATAAGATTTTTTTTTGTTGTGTCCTTGAAATGTTTAAGTCAGAAGACTGAAAGTATTACAGAGAGGAATAGTATGAGAGAGTTTTAAAGAAATTTTGTTGGATTTGGGTAATGTGAAGATAAACTTTTTAAAAATATTAAACCTTATTATTATTATTAATTATTCTGTTATTTGGTGCATCACAATCTTACATCATATTGGGATACAAAATGACAGAAAAATACATTCACACAAATCTTGGTTCTCCTCCCACCTGTTCCCTCACCTCACCCTCAACCTCTCTGTGCATGTCTCTGAGATTAGAATTGGTAATGTTGTGTACATTTGTAGTATTATTTCATTCTTTATAATGATGTTCATTCTCTTCCCTTCTACTTAGTCACTCCTTTGGAGTCTTTGTTCTTCTGATAGATGTTATCTTTATTTCTAGATATATCTCTAGTTTCCACATATAAGAGAAAACATGTTTATTTTTTGTTGAGACTAGTAAACTTGCTTAGTATAATATTCTTGAGTTCCATCCATTTTCCTGCAAATGGTGTGATTTGTGTCCTTCATGGCTGAGTAAAATTCCATTGTGTGTACATACAAAAGTTTTGTGATCCATTCAACTGTTGACAGACACCTAGGCTATTTCCATAATTTCACTATTTTACGTTGAGCTGCTATGAACATGGGTATGCAAGTATCATTATAATATTCTGATTTCAATTCCTTTGGAAAGATGTCCAGGAGTGCTATTGCTGGATCATATCGTGGTTACATTCCCAGTCTTTTGAGAAATCTCCACACTGATCTTCATAGCAGCTGTACTCACTTGTAGTCCCAGCAACAGTGTAATAGAGTTCCTATTTCCTCACATCTTCACCAGCATTTATTATTATTTCTCGTCTTTATGATTGCTATTCTATCTGGAGTGAGATGAATATGAGTGTAGTTTTAATTTTCATTTCCCTGATTGCTATGCTAAAGATGTTGAATATTTTTTCTTATATATTTGTAAGCCATTTGCATTTCTTCTTTTGAAAAGAATCTATTTGGTTCACTTGACCCTTTTTTTTTTTTTTTTTTTTTTTTGCGGTACTGGGGATTGAACTCAGGGGCATTCTACCTCCGAGCTATACCCTCAGCCCTATTTTTTATTCTTTATTTTGAAACAGGGTCTTACTAAGTTGCGGAGTGCCTCACTAGATAGCTGAGGCTGGCCGTGAACCTGGATCCTCTGGTCTCAGCCTCCCAAATGCTGGGATTACAAGCTTGCGCCACCATGCCCGGCTTCTTTGATCCATCTTAAGTTGACTATTATGTATGGTAAGAGCTTAGGGTTTAATTCCATTTGTCTACATATGGACAGCCAATTTTTTCAAAACCATTTGTTGAAAAGGCTGTCCTTTCTCCAGTGGATGTTTTTGGTGCCTTATCAAAAATCAATTGATTACAAATATAGGGTTTTGTTTATGAGTCTTCTATTCTGTTCCATTGGTCTACATGTCAGTTTTTTATGCCAATACCATGCTGATTTTATTACTATCATTTGTAGTATCATTTTAAGTCAGGTATTATGTTGCCTCTGGCATGGTTCTTATAGCTAAGAATTTCTTTGGCTATTCTGGGTCCTTTGTTTTTCTATAGGGATTTTATAATTGATTTCTCCACATTTGTGAAAAAAGATGATGGTATTTTGATATAGGTTGCACCGAATATGTAAATCACTTTTGGTAAAATAGTCATTTTGGTTATATTTATTCTGCCTATCCAAGAGGATGGGATGTCTCTCCATCTTCTAAAATCTTCTTCAATTTCTTTTTTTAAATTTATTTTTATATGCACACATTTTATTTATTTTTATATGCACACATTTAACCCCTTCCCCAATTCCCACCCCACTCCCTCACCCTCCCTCCTTCTCAAGTTCAGTTTCGTGATTCACTTTGATATATTTGTGAAAGTACATCACGTGCATTAGGGTGTCCCCCCCCCCATCCATCACCATCAGTTAAATCAACTTCTTTGCTTATCTAGGGTTTCTCCTTTTTCATCTGGAGTCCCTCTTATGCCCCATCTTCTCCCTAGCATCCGCATATTAGGGAGAACATATGCTTTTTTACTCTTTGTGACTGATTAATCTCACTTAACATAATGTTTTCCAGTTGCATCCATTTCCCTGCAAAGAACATGATTTTGTTCTTCTTTATGGCTGAGTAAAATTCCATTGTGCCCACATCCCATAGTTTTGTAATCCATTCATCTGTCGATGGACATCTTGGCTGTTTCCTTGGTTTGGCAATTGTGAATTGTGCAGCTATAAACATAGATACACATGCGTCGGTCTGATAGTTTGGTTTCCATTCTTTTGCGTAGATACCCAGAAGTGGTATTGCTGGATTATATGGTTGTTTCATTCCCATGTCTGAGTATCCTCCATACTGTTTTCCAAAGTGGTTGCATTGATTTGCAATCCCACCAACCATGCAAGAGGTATCACAATACCTGACTTCAATTTCTTTTTTTTTAGTGATCTATGACTTTCATTGTAGAGATATTTCACCTCCTTGGTTAAATTCTTTCCTAAGTATTTTATCCTTTTTGAGATTATTGTGAAAGAAATTATTTTCTGCATTTCTTTCTCAGTGGATTCTTGGTTGTTGTAGAGAAATGCTAATGATTGTCCTAAGTTGAACCATCCTTGCATCCAGGGATAAAGCCTTCCTATTTTCTTAATGTAGTTTTGAATGCAAATTGCTAACATTTTATTGAAAATTTTTGCATCTATGTTCATCTATTATATTGGCCTATAATTTTCTTATTGTATCTTTATGTGGTTTGGGGAGTAAAGTGATGCTGGCTTCATAGAATAAGTTTGGTAATTTTTCTACTTCATGAAATAATTTGAGGATGGACTTAGTTCTATAAAGATCTTGTAGAATTCAGTTTGGAATCTGTCTGGACCTGGGCTTTTCTTTGATGTGGATATTTTATTACTGTTCCAATCTCTTTGTTTCCTATTGGTCTGTTTAGCTTTTCTATATCCTTTTTGACCAGTTTAGGTAAGTTGCATTTGTCTAGGAATTTGTCAATATCCTCTGATTTTTCTATTTCACTGGAGTATAAGTTTTCAAAATAGATTCTATAATGTTTTCGATGTCTGCATTATCTGTGATGATGTCTCCATTTTCATTTCTTATCTTTGAGATTTGGATTTGTTCTCTCTTTCTTTTGTTAAGTTAGCTAAAGGTTTGTCAAAGTGAAGCACCCAAAAACACATGATGTACCTTCACAAACATATTAAAGTCAATCACTAAGCCAAACATGAGAAGGAGGGAGGGGAGAGGAAATGGAGTGAGAATTAGGGGAGTGTTAAATGAGTGCTGTGTGCATGTATGACTCTATCAGATTGTACCTCATTAAGATGTATGATTACAATGTACCAATAAAAAAAATCTGTTTTGTTTTATTGATCTTTTGGATTGCTTTTTGTTTGTTATTCATTATTTTTTGTCCAACTTTGATTATTTCCAACCTTCAACTAGCTTTAGGGTTATTTTTTTCCAGCATTTCAAGGCCCTTGAGTTGCAGCATTAGATTGATTATTTGGAGTCTTTCTGTTTTTCTTATGTAGGCACTTAATGCTATAAATTTTCCTTTTAACACCACCTTAGATTGTCCCATAGGTTTTGATATGTTTCATTTGATTCTAGGAATTTTAAAAATTTCTCCTAATTTCTTCTCTGATTCTGTCTTCATTTAGTAATGTAGCATTCAATCTCCATGTATTTGTGTATTTCCTCTGGATCTTCTTGTTGATGATCTCTACCTTCAGTTTGTTATGATTGGAGAGGATGCAGGGAATTATGTTAATTTTTTTATTTTTCTTATACTTGTTTTGTGGTCTAGAATATGGTCTATTTTGAAGAAGCTTCCATGGGCAGCTGAGGATAATGTGCACTCAGCTGTTGTTGGATAAAATATTTTGAAAATGTCAATTAGGTCCAATGGTTTATAGTATTCTTTAGGTATAAAGTATCTTTACTCATTTTTTGTCTGAATGACAAACTTAATGGTATAAGAGGTGTGTTAAAGTCTCATAGGATGATTTTTGGGGGTCTATCTGGGTCTTTAGGTCAATAGTTTGTTTTACATAAGTAGGTATCCAAATATTAGGAACATAAATATTAAATATGGTTATGTCTTCCTTTGATATGATTCCTTTTATCAGTAGGAAATGACCATTTTTGTCTCTTCTGGTAAGTTTTGACTTAAAGTCAGTATGTCAGATATAAGGGTGGCAACTCCTGCTTGATTCCAGTTTCTGTTTGCGTGAAATATTTTTCTGCATCTTTCTCCCTATAAGCTGTGTTTTATTTTGCAAGCAGCATAGAGCTTTATTATGAGTTTCAATCTATATTGCTAGTTGATGTAATTTAATTGGGAAATTTAGGCCATTGAAGTTCAGTATTATTATGGGGAGATGATTTTTTTCCTGTCATTTTTAATTATGTTTTTTATTTGAGGCAACATTATTAGTTCTCTTTTGTTTAATTGCTCATCTAGAGGTAGTCGGTTTTTCTTTGGTTCCAATGTTTATTTTTCATTCATTCTTTGTGATTCATTTCTTTTTTGTGTGTGTGTGTGATTCATTTCTTTGAATGTTTTCTCAAATGCTGGTTTGGGCATCCTGAATTATTTTCGCTTCTGCTTATTTTAAAAGCTTTTTTTTCTCTATCAGTTTTGAAGGATACCTTTCCTTGGAAAAATACTTTTGATCTTGGTTAGACGTTGTTTTGTCTAAGGGCTAGAAGCTCATCACTCCATGCCCTCCAGGCTTGTCAGCTGGCTTTTTGCTCCTGACTCAGGATTCTCTCCTTAACTTCTATATTGCAATTGTAATTATAATGTGGTATGGTTATGATTTTCTTTGATCTTGTCTGATTGTGGTTCAGAATATCTCCTGTACATAGATGTCTTCATCATGATTCAAGTTTGGAAAGTTTTCTGATATTATTTTTCTCAAAATATTCTTAGTTCCCTTGGTCTGAGCCTTGATGCCTTTTTCACAGCAAATTACTCTTAAGTTTGGTCATTTGAGGTCATCTCATAATTCTTCACTTTTTTGATCCTGCTATTATGTTGTTTTTCTATATACATGACTATTTGTTCTATTTTGAATATACTATATTCTAAGGCTGAGACCTGTGGGGTCCTCTTGACGAAGGGTGCCCCTACCCTGATCTCCCTGGAGCGTCTACCCGAAAGGGGGTTTCCTGCGGAAAAGGAAGGTCGCGCCGAAATGAACACACAGCAGGGACTGAGCATCAGAGGACTCATCTGTTTATTACATGAGGGGCAAGGTGTTATATAGAGCAGAGTGAGAGGAGTATCTCCTTGCAGGACCAATCAGGGTAAATGTCATCTTGGTCATGCTTCTTTGGCCCAGTCCAAAAGGTGATCACGTGCTGATCACACTACCAGGGACCTATCAATGTCTTGATCATGCTGAGGAGACATCCCTCCTCCAATCCTGGTCTCTGGTAAACGCTCTTAGGCCTCCACCCTCGCCACTTCCCCTCTGTGCCATCTTTGATGCATTTTTTTCCTTTCTGTCGGGCGGGGCTACCGCCTTCTCTCTGGGGATCTTTCCCCACGATTCCCCCTTTTTGTTTTTTATGAGGGCGGCTCCTCCTTTGAGAGTGTGCCTGTCTTAGGTTGCCCCCATCTTTCAGGGGATCTTACCCATCACTGACTACCACTCTAGCTATTAGGAGGGCTCCCCAGGGGTCCAGTTTGAAGTGATGGCATCTCTTTCATAGGGGTCGAGGGCAGAGGGGAAAGGAGTTTGGTGGCCGAGGATGAGGTACAGGAAGCGAGCTGCAAGGATCCTTCATCCGCGTTAGTTCCACGCTCAGGACCATCCATAAGAGCATCTTCATCCTGTGGAGGAATGGGAGACATTGGTTCAGGGCCATGATGGCCCTGACTTGGTGGGATTAGTTTTATGTTTCTTGCTGGCAGCCAAAGGGGTTGGGGCTCATTTTGAGGAAATACACATCCATATCCTCTTCCAATAGTAAGCAGTGGGTCAGGGTCCTGTGAGGGGATCCCTCCACAGTACTTCTTGTGGTTCAGCTGTCATTAAAGGCCGCCAATGTTTGACCAGGCAGGGAACATCTTCATTTTTATAAAAAATTAAGATATTTAAAGTTATTAGTGCCATGTTGAGTTGTTCTTGGGGGGAGACTCCCCCTTTTTGTTTATTAAGCTGTTTTTTTATGTTTTGATGAGCTCGTTCAATAATGGCTTGTCCCATGGGGTTGTAAGGAATACCCTGGACATGTTTGACATGCCATAGGCACAAGAAGTCTTGAGTGACTTTACTTATAAAACATGGGCCATTATCAGTTTTAACCTGATGGGGAAGTCCCAAGACTGGAAAACATTGAAGCCAGTGGGATCTTAGGTGTTTGCTTTTTTCTCCTGAGTGGGCAGTGGCCCAAATAGCGTGGGAGTATGTATCCACTGTAACAAAAAGGTACTTGAGTTTTCCAAAAGGGGGATAGTGGGTTACATCAGTTTGCCATATAGAGTTGAGTTTTAGCCCTCTTGGGTTTACCCCCTGAGGTTGTAGCAGGGGAACTTGTAGAAAGGGTTGACATTGTTTACAGGTTTTTTCAATGGCCTTAAGATAGCCAATGGGGACATTGGGAAATTTGGCCCTAAGTCCTCTCCAATTAATGTGGGTTAATTCATGAAGATCAGAGGGAGATTTTACTATCTGTCCCTTGTAGGCCCGGGAGGTAGCTCCCCTGTCGGCGAGTTTATTGCCCTCAGATAAGAAACCAGGGAGTCTTAAATGGGCCCTCAGATGATTGACAAAGATGGGCTCTGACCTTACCTCAAGTAGGTCTCTCAGTTGCATCATGGCAGGGGTTAAAGGATTTTGGTCCCACTTTAGAAAGGCTCCCGGGAGATTGGGGAGCAAATTGGCAAGATATAGACTATCAGTGAAAAGATTGA
>PVLC010045571.1:0-11752 GCA_004027655.1 Graphiurus murinus | reverse complement strand
TGCATTTCTAAAAAAAAAAAAAAAAAAAAACATAATTCTAGCTGGGCGTGGTGGCGCACGCTTGTAATCCCAGCATTGGGGAGGCTGAGACAAGAGGATCTGGGTTCGAGGCCAGCCTCAGCTATGTAGTGAGGCACTCCGCAACTTAGTGAGACCCTGTTTCAAAATAAAGAATAAAAAATAGGGCTGGGGATGTAGCTCGGAGGTAGAATGCCTGAGTTCAATTCCTAGTACCTAAAAAAAAAAACATAATTCTAGAACATACTTTCACGAACACATTTCTTATATTACATTTCAGTTATTCATGTAATATTTTGTTCAGTTGAACATTCAGTAAACGTAACTTTCACAGCAAAGTTTATGCTATTTCACAATAGATTTAAAAATATTTTTGCCAGGCGTGGTAAAACACACTTGTAATCCCAGTACTGGGGAGGCTGAGATAGGAGGATCAAAAGGTTCGACGCCAGCCTCAGAACTTAGTGAGGCCCTCCCCAACTTAGTGAGACCGTTTCAAAAATAAAGAATAAAAAATAGGGTTGGGGGTGGGGGTGTATGTAGCTCAGAGGTAGAATGCCTATGGGTTCAATTCCCAGTACCAAAAAAAAAAAAAAAGATAGGGCTGGGGCTACATGTAGCTCAGAGGTAGAATGTCCCTGGGTTCAATCCGCAGCCAGTTCCACTAAATAAATAAATAAAATATTTTCAAATTCTACAATCTTTCACCTATTTTCTCAAATGAACAGACCTCTAAAGACGGTAATTATTTCAAAGTTGCCATAAGTGGTATATCTGTTGCTTAATTTTCTTGAAGGTGCTCCATATCTAGAATGATGAGATAAATGGAGTAAGGAATAGAGGAAGCATATCAAAATGGAGACAGCTTGACGGGACTCCTGCAGCCAAATTTAGGGCAAAATCAGCATAAAAAAAGAAAGGATATCACTGATTTTAAGGCCTTGAGTAAAATTTAGGAATTCACAGTAAACTAAAAAAAAAAGAGAAGAAAAACTCAGGTGCCATCACTGGGGATGACTTTAACACTGATCCTCACTTTAAAAACTGGCCTTTGGGGGGGGGGGGGTGAGGGGAGAGATACTAGGGATTGAACCCAGAGGTATTCTGCCTCTGAACTACACCCCCAGCCCCATTTTATTTTTATTTTGAAACAGGGTCTCACTAGGTTGATAAGAGTCTCACTACTTGCTGAGGCTGTCCTCGAACCTGCAATCCTCCTGTCTCAGCCTCCCAACTACTGGAATTATGGTGTGCGACACCATGCCCAGCTCAAAAACTAGCTTTTAAAGGGAAAGAATTAGCTTTGCTCTATCTTATAGAAGGCAGCTAATAAATGCAGACGGAAGGAGAGAATTTAAATTTTTTCCATTTAGTAAATGCCAATAAGAAAGTTTCTTCAAGCTGGGCGTGGTGGCGCACGCTTGTAATCCCAGTACTTGGGAGGCTGAGATAGAAGGATCTGGGTTTGCAGCCAGCCTCAGGTACTTAGTGAGACCCTGTTTCAAAATAAAAATTACAAAATAGGACTGAGGGTATAGCTTGGAGGTAGAATGCCACTGGGTTCAATCCCCAGTAATGGGAAAAAAAAGAAAGAAAGAAAGAAAGAAAGTTCCTTCAGGTAAAAATTATCCATAGGTAGAAAAACCACCAGGTAAAGGCGGATGAGGACAGGAGCATGGCTAACTGCAAAGGAAAAATCACCTTAACAAACAAGATCAAGTTCAGTGTCACAAGCACCGACGCTTCCTATGTGCACCAAAGACTGATCCACACTGAAATGTTTAACTGGAGTCTGAAATGAGGAAATGAGGGAAGGAACAGTAAAACAATACCAGGAGAAAACAATGGAATAGATGTGGGGTATTCTCTAAAGTAATTAGCTTGCTCTCTTGGAAAAATCAGTGTCATTCAGAAAAAAAATAACACAGACCCTTACAGATTCAGACTATAGACAGAACACCCAATTGTAATGAGTGAACCTCAACTAAACTGTGGTTAAAAAAACAAAACTATTAGCCAGGCATGGCGGTGCATGCTCGTAATCCCAGTACTTGGGAGGCTGAGACCAGAGGATCGGGTTCAAGGCCTGCCTCAGCTACTTAGTGATGCACTCCACAACTTAGTGAGACCCTGTTTCAAAATAAAGAATTAAAAAAATAATAGGACTGGGGGTATAGCTCAGAAGTAAAAGGCCCCTGGGTTCAATCCCCAGTACTGCAAAACATACACACACACACACACACACACACACACACACACACACACAACAGCAACAACAACAAAAACTATAAGCAGGGTATGGTGGCACATGCCTGTAATCTCAGTACTTGGGAGGCTAAGACAGGAGGATCTCAGGTTCGAGGACAGCCTCAGCAATGTAGTGAGACTCTTAATACCTAGCAAGACCCTGTTTCAAAACAAAACAAAAAATAAAAATAGAAAGGTCTGGGGGTATAGCTCAGAGGTAGAACGCCCCTGGGTTCAATCCCCAGTACCTACCCCTCACCCCCCCACACACAAAGAACTTCAATCCACTTGAGGTTGCTCTCACAATGGCAGGCACATGGCTTGCTGAGGTAAGTATACAGACATAAACCTAGCTGTGTCCCGGGACAAGCTCAACAGAAAAGAGGCAGAGAGTGAGCAATGGGAATCCACTGGATCCTCAAAGCAATTAACTGGCAGGCTACCTGCCTATCTCCTCCTACCTCAATCAATGCCTGTTACACTCCCAGGAGCCACTAGGTGCTGCCAGTCATGTTTTTTTCATCTTCCTTCTGGCACCACAAAGAGGTGGTGAAGATCACTCTTTGAGACCTTTCATGCTGTGCCCCGCTAGCAGTCATGGAAGGCTTCAGAGACAACCCAGAGAGTGGTGTCAAAGTCATCAGTGGCATTTAAAACATTCTTGTGGTAAAAGTCAGACTGTGCTATGCTCTGGCAGCCGAGAGGGGATTGGGCGACCTAATTTCTATCTGCCCTTTCTTTGGACCCACCCCCAAATCAGCAAAGTGGATATCCAGCCAAAGCTGACACAATCAAGACTATTCACCAGACCCAAACCTGGGTCAATCAGATCTTCACTCTCAGGAACTATAATCATCAATCATAAAGCCAAGCAACCTGAACCAGGTATCCAAAAGGGGACAAATGGCCAGGCACAGTGGCACACAACTGAAATCTCAGTTCTTGGGAGATTGAGACAAGAGGATCACAGGTTTGAAGCCAGCTTGAGCAACATAGCAAGCTCTTAGCAACTTAGCCAGACCATTTCCAAATAAATAAAATAGGGGTGGGGGTAGTTTAGAGCTGGAATGCCCCTGAGTTCAATCCCCCAGTGCCACATACACAAAACAAAAAATAAAATAAAAAGGGAAGAGGGGAGACAGAGGCACGGGTGGGAATATAGGAGACTTCCACCATCCACCAGTTGGGAGAAGCAGAAAAGTGCAACTCAGTAACTATTACTGAGGCAGGCAAGGAGGGAAAAAAAACAAAACAAAACAAAACAGAACTAGGGGCATAAGGAGAATCTCTTCTCCCTGGGGCCCAGTGGGCTTCTTGACTTTGAAGACCCCCTTTCCAAAGCTTTGCGATAACCATCCCTTCTGATCATGTCCTCAAGGATTCTGTTCCCAGTGATTCAAAAGCCTTAAACTGCTACAGATGAGATCTTACAGTGCCTACCCCCTCCCCCTACGCCCCCACAGGTCTCAAACAGGTTCTTCCTGGGAGGCTGGTGGCAAAGACCCATGGGAACAAAGCCACCCACCCACCCACCCACTAGAGAACAGCTTATTCTATGAGCATGAAGCAGAGCTGGCTTCTCACTAAGGCGTCTTTGTAGAGCTTATCAAAATGAAATAAAAAAGAAAGCTTTTGTCTTAATGCATGCCAGGGTCCTGCTGCTGTTCTGGGAATGTGTGGGTGGGTGCCACCCGCAAGGAAAACACAGACTTGAAGAGGCATTGGGAGCCCTGATGGTGTTCTGGGTCCTACAGCCATCTGTTCTTTTAGGAAAAGGCTCCAGACATGCTGTGTGGGGACATTTCATCCGGAGGCACAGTGAAATGTTTCTGCCTACATGATACTGCCTGGTTCTCAGTAGCACCAAAGGGGTGAGCAAAGGATGAGGGGCACCGACTTGAGAGCGAAGCAGATGTAACCAAGCACCCTAGTGTAACTACCTGCAAACTGGGGTGGGTGAGGCTGCAGCCAAAGGCACCTTGTCACCAACTGAGTTCCAGTCTCTTCCCCATTTGGTTCTGGGAATTCAAGGAACTGCCTGCTCACCCAATACTATAAAAAAAGGCAATGGTTACTCTTCTCAACCTGCTGATCAAAAATTACCCTCGATAAGCTTTTCTCCTCTAGACATCCTAGGCTCAAGTGCTGACCCTGGCCTACAATGACAGCTATCTAAAACATTGAAAACACTTCCCAGTTTTGCTCTGAAGACATGAGACTGAACCCTCCAAAGATAGATCTCAATACTCCCTCCTTCCTTTGGTAACTTTTTTAAAGTTTCTAGTTCTTAACTCCTTCCTCCAGCCCCCATTTCTACCCAAGGAGAAGGGCCAGAGAAATAAAAGGGCACAGGAAAGAGGATGTTAGTTGCCTTTTTTCCCTTCCCAATATAAGTCGTTTCCCTTAAGGGAGGGCTCCTCCCATGATGGGGGAGAGAAGGGTAGAGGTTATCCCTGAGCAACTTGGGTCATAACTGCCCCAAGAGGAGGAGGAGGAGGAGGAGGTGGAAGAGGAAGGGGGGAGCAGAAGAAACAGAGGAAGGAGGGGGAGGGGAACAGAGGAAAGGGTGGGAAGGGGAAGAAACGGGAAGGAGAAGGGGGAGGGAAGGTTATTCACATCAACTGTGGCTACACCAACTACTGTCCCCCTCCTGGAGCCAACAGCCAGCAGCTATGGACTCACAGCCAGCTCGGCCCCCTCCTCCCTTCCCCCATCCCATACAGCCCAGGAGGACCTTGTAAGGGCATGGAGTAAAACAGGTTTCCAAGGCACGCAGCTCTAATGTTTGAATTCTGGCTATAAGGTCTGAAATTTCCTTTGGCTTGATTTACCGAGTATTATCCTCCCAGAGCCTCCAGTTTCCTTATCTTTAAAATGAGTTTGAAAAAAATCTCTATTCCTAGAAGGGCTGGGGAAACCCAGGCATGGTGGCACGCGCTTGTAATCCCAGTACTTGGGAGACTGAGACAGGAGAACCTGGTCGCAGGTTCCAGCCAGCCTCCGTAACTTAGTAAGAACCTGTTTCAAAATAAAGAATAAAAAATAGGGCTGGGGATGTAGCTTGGAGGTAGAATGCCCCTGGGTTCAATCCCTAGTATTGCAAAAGAAAAAAAAAAAAAGCTAGGGACCTAAATGACACGTGCAGTTTTCGGTCGGCGTGGGCTACCGATGCCACTGAGGTGCGGAGTAGTTGCAAAGAGGAGAAAAAAGACCGTGCTTATCTACTTCCTCCAAGGCCTGGTCGAGCCAAAGTAATGACTTCGGAAGCGGGTCGTTTCCTACCCGTGGCAGAAGGGCGCATTCCGAGTTCCCAGGGCGGAAAGGGCAGCTCTGCTGGCTGGAAATCACCTTGCCCTCCTAATCTTCAATGAGGGGAGCGCCCACGCCGGATGGAGTGTCAATTGGAACCCTAAAATGGTACAATTCCTTCCGAAGGTTCCCTACCCATGCCTGAGCGTATGACCTTGGGCAAATGACTTGCCTCGTCCAGCCTCAGTTTCCTAATCTGTGCAGTGGGCACAATGGCAGCATCCGAGGCACAGAGCTGCTCCGCAAGTGCAAAATCTAGCCTGGCCGCAGCCGCGGCTCACAACCCCCGACTCAGACAGTCTGGTGTCGGAGGCCCGAGGCTGCCCCCTCCGGGCGCGGCCACCGCCCAGGCCTCAGCCTCGGGCCACGCGGGCCTCGCCGCCGCCACGCCCCGGGTTCCCAGGCCGCGCGACCGGCCGCAGGCAGGCGGGGGTCGCGGCCCGGGCTTCCTCCCCTCGGGCCCGCGGGACTCACCGGTGTAGTGCACCACGCAGGTCTGGCCGCGCTTCGGGAAGGTGCGTCCTGAGGAGACAGACAGAGACCGGCTCGGTGAGCGGATGGGGCGGCGGCGTGGCGCCGGGGCCGCGAGCGCCCTACTCACCGTCTCCTGGGGAGATGGTCTCCACCTGCACTCCCATGGCGGCGGACGCTGGGCGGGCGGCGCGACGGGCGGCGTGGACCGGGAGCGGACCTGGCAGCGGTAGCGCGGCTCTGCCTCGTCCCTCCGCGCGTCGCCTGCGCACATGCGCGCCCCCGCACGCCCCGCCCTGCGTGCGCGCCCCCACGCGGCGCGCTCGTCCCCGAAAGCCCGGCGTCGCGAGAGGAACCGGAAGCGCGGAAGCTCCGAGGCCCCGGATGCGTCTGTGTTTAAGGCCGGGTGCGCCTTCCCGCTCGCTGTTTTCCTCTCAGCTTCCAGCCTAGCTGGCTTCTCCTTACCAAGTTTCTGCATATAAGAAATGGGAGTAATAATAGGGGGACCGCCAGGCCCTGACTGGGTGACTTGGAGCAGGTTCACACTTCCACTTACAGCTGTTTGTCCCGTAGTAAAGACTTAACAGGTCTGAAAAGCTGTGCACGTGTGTGTGAGCGGTCAGTAAACAACTACTCAATTTTCTTTCTTTTTTTTTTTTTTTTTTTTTGCGGTACTGGGGATTGAACTTAGGGGCGTTCTACCTCCGAGCTACACCCCCAGCCCTAATTTTTATTCTTTATTTTGAAACCGAGTCTCACTAAGTTGCAGAGTACCTCACTAGGTCGCTGAGGCTGGTCGCGAACCTGGATCCTCCGGTCTCAGCCTCCCGAATGCTGGGATTACAAGCGTGCACCACCACGCCCGGCAACAACTACTCAAATTTCTGAGCTCACCTTTGGGGGAGTCAGTGTTTACACTGCCCTGCAGGAAGCCTGACCTCACCGGTCCAAATATATCACTCACCCATACCTGACAAACATATATTCTGGTTGAGTACCGACTCTATGCCATGCACTGTGTTAGTTTCTAGGGATACAGCAATGAAAGATACTCATGGAGCCGGGCGTGGTGGTGCAGGCCTGTAATCCCAGCATTTGGGAGGCTGAGACTGGATGATCCAGGTTCACGGCCAGCCTCAACTACCTAGTGAGGCACTCCACAACTTAGACCCGGTTTCCAAATAAAGAATAAAAAATAGGGCTGGGGGTATAGCTCGGAGATAAAATGCCCCTGAGTTCAATCCCTAGTACCGCAAAAAAAAAAAAAAAAAAAAGAAAAAAAGAAAAAAGAAAGAGATACTCATTCCCAGAATTCACAATCTGGTGTGGAAGAGACAACCACACAGATTAGAGTTTCAGCTCTGTAAGTATAGTGAGAGTGACATATAACAGAGATGCCTCAGGGTTTGAAATGATTTCCCGAGTTAGCCAGGTTTAGCCAAGGTCTGAAGCATTGCCCATCTATGTGAATGTGTATTGGAGGAAGGAGGCAGAAGAAACCGGACGCAGAGGCACTGACCTAAGAGTTGTGACAGTCTAGGACCTAGGAAGGCAGGTGTACGGTAATTGTTCTTTGGTCTCCCTGCTTGTGCTCCCGTAGTGTTTTTAAACGTGATCTCAAAGTTCTGCTATACTCTTTCCATCTTCTATATCCCTTTCCCTAGGATTTCGTGAAGTTGTGACTGTTTCAGCAACTTTTATATTAGGAGACAGGCTATAGGAGAAACCAAATTAGCAGTGGCTGAAATGAGAGAGAAGTTACTACCTTTTGTGTGTGTGTGTGTGTGTGTGTGTGTAGTACTGGGGATTGAACCCAGGGACATTCTACGTCCAAGCTACACCTTCAGCACTTTTATTTTTTATTTGGAAATAGAAGCTCACTAAGTTGCCAAGAACTTCACTAAGTTGCTGAAGTTGCTTTGAACCTATGATTTTCTTGTCTCATTCTCCGAAGTACTGGGATTACAGGTGTGCACCACTGTGGGCCCTGCTCAGATTACTGTCTTTCTCATGTAACAGTTTAAGGGGCAGATGGTTCAGTACAGGTAGGAATTTTCAGGCTGTACAGTGACCCATTTTTATTTTTATTTTTATTTTTATTTTTTGCAGTACTGGGGATTGAACTCAGGGGTGTTCTACCTTCGAGCTATACCTCCAGCCCTATTTTTTATTCTTTATTTTGAAACAGGGTCTCACTAAGTTGCAGAGGGCCTCAATAAGTAGCTGAGGCTGGCCTTGAAATTGGATCCTCGGGTCTCAGCCTCCCAAATGCTGGGATTTCAAGCGTGTGCCCGGCTTGATCCATTCTTCTAATTGTGTCTTTCAGTCCTTAGACTGCTACCCTCCTGTGCTTGGTCCAAGAGACTCTCCAACAAGTGTCATTCCAATAGAAGAGGAACGAGAGGAAAAGTGTCATTCCAATAGAAGAGGAAAGGAGGGAGAGCACATCCCTTTCCCTTTAAGGGCATGACCTGGAAGTTGCACACATCCTTTCCTCTTACACCTCATTGGCTACATGTTAATTGTGTGGCCAAACTTAACTGCACAGAAGACTGGGAAATGCAGTTTATTCTAGATGGACATATACCCAACTAAAGAATGGAAGTTCTGTGTCTATGAAAGGAAGAATAGATATTGAGAGACAAAACAATTTGTGTGTGTGTGTGTGTGTGTGTGTGTGTGTGTGTGTTACTGGGGATTGAATTTAGAGGTATTCTGCTCCGAGCTACACCTCCAGCCCTTTTTTTTTTGAAACAAGATCTCACTAGGTTGGTGAGAGTCCCACTACTTGATGAGGTGGTCCACCAACCCTGTGTCTCAGCCTCCCAAGTACTGGGATTACAAGCATGAGCCACGATGCTTGGCCTTATTTTTATTTTGTAACAGGCTTTTTCTAGGTTGATGAGAGTCTCACTACTTGCTGAGGTTGTCCTTGAGCCTTCAATCCTCCTGTCTCAGCTTCCCAAGTATTGGGATTATAGGTGTGTGCCACCATGCCTGGCTCTTTTTTTTCTTTTCTTTTTTCTTTTTGTTTTGTTTGTAATGGTATAGATTAAACTCAGAGCTTTGCACATGCTAGGCAAATGCTCTATCAGTCAGCTACCTCTCCAACTCTTCTTATATTTTGAAACATTTTTCTTAATTAATTAATTTATTTATTTATTTGTTGCAGTATTGGGGATTGAACCCAGGGGCATTCTACCTCTGAACTACACCCCTAGCTCTATTTTTTATTCTTTATTTTGAAACAGGGTCTAAGTTGCACAGGGCCTCACTAAGTAGCTGAGGCTGGCTGTGAACCTGGATCCTCCTGTCTCAGCCTCCCAAGTACTGGGATTACAAGTGTGCGCCACCACACCTGACTTGAAACATTTTTATATTAGCTGCTTCAGAGACTTTGTCAGATAGTTTCAACAGCTATTTCATTTCAAAATTTGACATATTCTTTATATGTCAAATAATTTTGGATTATATCCTAGACATTTTGAATATCATGCAATATCAGATTATTTTTAAAATTCTATGGAGAATTTTGGAATTTTTGCATTAGCAGACAGTTGACTAGATTGGGCTCAGGCTATGTAATGTTTTAGGCTTCTTTGGATATGCACCCTCAATGCTATTGCTGTCATTGCCCCATCACAAGGATTTCTGGGGGATGGGTACAAGTGAATGGAAAATTTCATTTAAAAAAAATCACAAGAGTAGGTGGTGGCACACACTTGTAATCCCAGCATTTGGGAGGCTGAGACCAGAGGATCCAGGTTCATGGCCAGCCTCAGCTACCTAGTGAGGCACTTCACAACTTAGTGAGACCCTGTTTCAAAATAAAGAATAAAATGTAGGGCTGGAGGTGCCGCTTGGAGGTAGAATGCCCTTGAGTTCAATCCCTAGTACCACACACACACACACACACACACACACACACACACACACATCACAAGAGATCTTCGCTCACTCTGGATGGACATTAGGAAACTTTGTCCTGCTCCTTGTCCTGAACCAGAAGTAAAAGGCCTCTCCATATTTCTTTTTTTATTATTGTTATTAAAGGCTTACACTGGCACTGGAAGATTGTTACTATTGACAAACCAATACTGATACATTATTAACTGAGGTCCCTGAACCTCAACCGATACTGACACATTATTACTAACTGAGGCCCATGGCTTCCCTACTATTAACATCTTATCCTGGTGCAGTAAGATTGTTACCATTGAAAGACTGGTATTGATACATTATTGTTGAGTGAGGTCCACACTTTATTTATTTATTTTTATTTTATTTATTTATTTATTTGGTGGTACTGGAGATTGAACTCAGGGGCATTCTACCTCCGAGCTATACCCCAACCCTATTTTTTATTCTTTATCTTGAAACAGGGTCTCACTAAGTTGCGGAGTGCCTCACTAAGTAGCTGAGGCTGGCCGGGAACCCGGATCCTCTGGTCTCAGCCTCCCAAATGCTGGGATTACAAGCGAGCACCACCACGCCCAGCTCCATGTTTCAAAATAAAGAATAAAAAATAGGGCTGGGGGTATAGCTTGGAGGTAGAATGCCCCTGAGTTCAATCCTCAGTACTGAAAAAAAAAAAAAGGCCTCTCCTAGAGTTTTCTCTATTTGCCTTGGTATTCACTTCCAGGTTTCAAGCTAAATTGAGTCCAAGATGGGAAATACTGGAGGAAAAAAAAAAACGTGATAAACTCACTGCTGGCTCAGTGGCCCCCAGATCTATCTGCTATTTTTTTTTCAGAGCTCCTTAATAGCTATGACATGCATTTTGTCCAGGTTTTATAGCTGCATTCATTGGGAGAAAAGTCTGCAGAGTGCTTATCCAAGTCACCTGAGCCATACCTTGTCCCTTTGATTTTACAAAAGATCTCTTGGCTGGGTGAGGTGGCTCATGCTTATAATCCCAATACTTGGGAGGCTGAGACAGGAGGATCACAGGTTCATGGCCAGCCTCAGCAATTTAGTGAGGCCCTCAGCAATTTAGCAAGACCTTGTTTCCAAATAAAAAATAAAATAGTGCTGGAGGTGTAGCTCAGAGGTAAAATGCTCTTGTGTTCAATTCCCAGTACCACAAAAAAATAAATAAGAAAATAAATAAATCTCTTTCCAGAGATGCAGAGGGAGAATGATAAAGGAAGCATAACATGTTAACAGGGAATCTGAATGAGAGCTATAATGGAAACTCTCCATGCTATGGTTTTTTTGTTTTGTTTTGCAGTATGGAGATTGAACTCAGGGGCATTCTACCTTCAACCTAAACCTCCAGCTCTATTTTTTTTCTACCTCTGAGCTACATCCTCAGCCCTATTTTTTTTGTCTTTATTTTGAAACAGGGTCTCACTAAGTTGTGGAAGGCCTCACTAAATAGCTGAGGCTGGCCTCAAACCCAGATCCTCCCTTCTCAGCCTCCCAAGTACTGGGATTACAAGTGTGTGCCACCACACCTGGCTCCAGCTCTATTTTTTATTCCTTATTTTTTAATTTATTTACCTGGGTTTTTTTTTGCGGTACTGGGGATTGAACTCCGGGGCATTCTACCTCCGAGCTACACCCCCAGCCCTATTTTTTATTCTTTATTTTGAAACAGGGTCTCACTAAATTGCAGAGTGCCTCACTAGGTAGCTGAGGCTGGCCGGGAACCCGGATCCTCCGGTGTCAGCCTCCCAAATGCTGGGATTACAAGCGTGCGCCACCA
>PVLC010045570.1:0-11613 GCA_004027655.1 Graphiurus murinus | reverse complement strand
AAAAGGAGAGACCCTCGATAAACAAAGAAGTTGTAAATAAATTTTAAATATAAGCCCCTGGGCACCTGGTTTCTTGCAGAGAGAGCAGTAAAATGTCTGCTGTCACTCTGTGGAATGTAGCCCTGAATTCTGCATGAGGCCTGTTCAAATCCATATGAGCTTCTACTAGAGACAGATAATTCTTTGTTAAATTTAATTTAATTTTTAATTTTTTGAACACAAGGACATTCTACCTCTGAGTTACACCTCAAGTCCTTTTTATTTTTTGTTTGAAACAGGTTCTCTCTAGGTTCTTAAAAATCTTACTAAGTTATGGAGGCTGGTCTCGAACCTGCAATTCTCCTGTATCAGTCTCCCAAGTACTGGGATTACAAGAGTTCATGTCCAGCTGAATTCATTTTTATATTACAAAATTAAGGAAGAAATTAATTTGTACAATAAAGCAAGCTCGCAAAGTGTTGCAATGGAAATGATCTAGAGAAGGTATTGTAGAAGAAAGAAGAACAATGTTAAATGGCCAACCCAATATATACATTAAACATACTTTGAAGATAGTACTTTGAAATATGCACCACAGAACATTGATTCAATTATTTTTTATCTTAAAACAATGCAGGTTCTTAAAATTGCTTTGCACTGAGTAACATTTAAATTGGATTTTGTAATAAAACACAAAGTTACCTAGGTTACAGTTGTAATTTTCCCTGTGCTATATTAATAGCATATATTAAAAGAATGGGATAAAACTCTGGTCAGCTGTGTAAAATTAAAAAAAAAAAACAGGCTTTCAAGAAAAAAGAAACAAATATGATATTCGTTACCTTAAGTTTAAATAATACTAAAATCTTTAAGATAATATCAACAGATAAAATAATTATTTTCTTCTGATCTCATATTAATGAGTTAAATCTCATAGAATCTTGATCTCTTTACTTCTGAGTCACTCTAATTTCATTCAAGTGGCATTTTCTTTTTTATATTTTTTATTGGTGCATTATAGTCACTCATCATAATGTATGTAGTTGATAGTGACATATATGCACATAGTACTTTTTGACTTTCCTCCCACTCTCTCTCCACTCCCCCCATACAGGGTATTGAGATTGAGGTTGGTATTCATATATATATATATATATATATATATATATATATATATATATATATAGTCAATAGAAGTGTTTCCTTCATTGATTCTCCCTCCCCCCAACCGCCTCTACCTTCTCCTAGACCACCTCCTTCACTCCACTGGAGTTTCTTCTCCATTATCTAAAGTTCCTCTTGTATCCTAATTATATCCTAGCTCACACATATCAGACAAAATATATGACCTTTTACTTTCTGTGACTGGCTAATTTCACTTAACATGATATTCTCCAGGTCCATTTATTTTCCTTCAAATGTCATAATTTTGTTCTTCGCACTGTTCAGTAGAATTCCATTGTGTGTACATCTCAAAATTTGGGACCTATTTATTGGACACCTATGTTTGTTCCCTATCTTGGCTATTGTGATTTGTGCTGCTATAAACATGCATATGCATGTATTATTATAATATTCTGATTTCAGTTCCTTTGGAAAGATACTCAGGAATACTATATCTATATCATATGGTAGATCCATTCCCAGTTTTCAGAGGAATCTTCACACTGATCTTCAAAGTTGCTGCACTAATATGCAATCCTACCCGCATTTATTATTGTTTAACTTTTCTTGATGATTGGCATTTTAATTGGGGTTAGATGGAATCTCAATGTAGTTTGCATTTCCCTGACTGCTAAAGATATTGTACATTTTTTTCATGTCTTTATTGGCCATTTGTATTTCTTCTTTTGTGAAGTGTCTATTTAGTTCACAAGTGGTATTTTAAACTAAAACAATGTCTTCATTCCTAGGAACTTTTGGTAGTTTCATAAATGGCACTTCTCTCCAGAATACCCAGTTGGATTTCATCCATAACCAATGATGCATCATTAGATAACTAAGCTACTTTGAATGGGTCTCTGTATCTTAGAATCAAAAAGCCTTGAATAAAATAAAGATTACTATGATATTCTTGGTAAATAATTTCATGATGCAAAAGCACACAATCATTATCACTACCAGAATTCTCTTAAGTGATGGATTTTTAAATGATCAGTATCTGTTGAAAATCCCAGAGCAAACCTAGAACAGGCACCATTGCATTTAAACTAAAACACACAATTGAGATGGGCTGATGAGCAGAGATGTTCGAGGGACATTAGGAAAGAGGAATGGGATTGGGGATGTAGTTCAGTGGTAGACTGCTTACTTAGCATGTGTGAGGTCCTGGATTCAATCCCCAGCACTGCAAAACAATCAATCAAACAAACAAAAAACAGAATTGGGAACTGAGAAAATACACTAGACTACAAAATTTCATCTGAACAAGAGAAGCTGTCAAGTACAAATTTTATAGATTCCAATGAGGTATATAAATTGCAGTGTGAGAAAGATGAGCATCTGCCATAGCAGGTCCAATGTGGACTACAGGACGCACGGCTATGATGGTACAGGAAGTAGCTAATGATGTCAAGCAAAAAAGCTGTTTAGGACAAGGGTGTATTGGTTATCTAGGCCTTTGTTGCCATGAAGAAATATTTTTAATTTCCTTTTTCTTACATAAAGATCACATAAAGATCATATAATGCTGATTTCTTTATAGCATGTATTAATTATGTTATAATTTAAATACAAATGGTAAGTAAAAATTGAATCTGGTGAGATTTTTAACTTTGAAAAAATAGGTTTCTAAACAAAAAGTAAAAGGAAGCTAAAGTGGAATAAAATATATATAAATAAATTGAGTAGTTTTATGGGCCTACTACCAGAAATTCCATTTCACAATGCAAAACTATTTGGGAGAAAAAAAAAACATGATTTAAAATCAATGAATGTCTAAGTATTACTAATCTGTGAAAAATGGTTATATTTCTATAAGTATATTCCTTATACCACATAAAATATAGAGGGGCACCCCAATACAAATGAGCTAATCTATCAGCATAATGACTAATGGAAACTGGCCACAAGGTTGATATGAATTGCTAAAAGATTCATTCAATGAACAATTGAATGAATAAAAATATAATATAGAATTATACTGATATCTAGCAATTAGAAAGTGTCAAGACAGTTCAAAGAACAGTATTGGTCAATGTTTTATTAAACAAGCTGAGCTTATAGTTAAAGTTACTGGATAAAAATATAAACATACAGTCATTATAAACAGACTTCCTTTCAAAGATATAATTAATAATTTCCAATACAGACTTAAGAAAGCTTAATTATGACAATGGATCTCTAATGAATAAAAAAAAAAGAAAAACATAAGAAAATCAGTAAATACCCTTTAAATTTAAAACAATTTTACTTTAACGTTGCTAAGGAATCAACACAATTATGTCAAAATAAACTAAAATTCTATAAAACTATCAAGTATCACTGTAGGCTCTTTGGAGAGAATAAAATTCACAAGGTACTATCTTGATATTTAAACTAATGCATTCAACTTGGAATGTGTGCATATCTTATTTTCCTGAGGAGTAAATACTCTTTCTAGATATTCAGCCAATTTCTTTTCCTCAACCATTTCATAAATAAATAAGAATTTTAGAGATTCAATACCATTGTACTGATATCTATAAACAGGATAATGATGGTTCATGGGTTTTAGTTTGTGGAAGAAGCAAGAAAAGGACTTCTACACTTAGATCCTTTATCAACACAAAAGTATCCCAGGACTAATAAGAAGAGCAAAAGGGAAATACATGGTAAAAGGCTTGGAAATCACACATACATTAGCCTCAGTGATTAAAAAGAAAAACAGCCTACAGGAACTGGTGTAAACCATTCTTATGTGGGTATTACATATATACAGATACATATAAATTATATGTGTATATACAAAGAGTAATTGATTAGTTGTTTTATGCTGGACATAGTAACTAGTCCTCTAATTAACAACTGTCCAAGAGGAAAATTAAGCTGATCACGTATAGCTTATAATTCCTTGATATGTTCATGACTGGAGATCCTAAGGAAGGTACAACTATAGCAAGTAAAGACAAGGGATTAACGTGAACCCAACTAGATGGCTTAGATGCAGCACAAGAACAAGTTTATGTTGCAGGAGATATTGATCCCATGATATCCCTTATTAGCATGTCCTAAATCTTCCCTTCCCAAACACCATGTTTAGCTTCTTAAATATCAACATCTCTAGCACCACAGACTTTATCACTATTCCTCTAGTGTAGAATGTTCCTTATCTCCTTGAAAGGTGATGTCTTCTACCCCCTAATTATCATTATTTGGAAGTGAATTAGTTTATACAGAACAAGATAATGGACATGGAAAGTAATATGATCATAAATTTGATTGTAAGTGGCCCCAGCATGAAGCACTGGATAAATAAAATTAAATGGCTTTTCTAAAAAGGGTTATGGTGGCAGGATAGAATAATAGTATATTATCAATAACTGGAGAAAATTAATAAGGTTGATAAAGTTCAGTTTTACTTGATGAAAAAATAAACATGTCAAGATATAAAGTAATTTATGTCTTTGTTTCTCACATTATGGTCTAAGAGCAAGCAACACAGGCATCACCTGACAGCTTGTTAAAAATGCATAATCACTGACCCCCCTCTGACCTTACTCTCCATCCTGTTAATCTGAATCTGTTTTTTGTTTGTTTGTTTTTTTTGTTTTGTTTTGTTTTTTTGTATGTGTGTGTGTGTGGTATTGGGGATTGAACTCAGGGACATTCTACCTCCAAGCTACACCCCCAGCCACATTTTTATTCTTTATTTTGAAACAAGGTCTCACTAAGTTGCAGAGGGCCTCACTAAGTAGCTGAGGCTGGCCGCGAACCTGGATCCTCCAGTTTCAGCCTCCCAAGTACTGGAATTACAAGCTTGCACCACCACACTCGGCTTTGAATCTCTCTTTTTAAAAAGATCCTCAGGTGGGAAATATATACATTAAAGTTTGACACACTTTAGTTTGGATTACTCTAAACTTTAGACTTTTTTTGTATTTTATAAATATCTTCATATTACTACCCAAATTAACTATTTATTTAAGGCTTGTGAAAATGTTTGGAAGTCATCAAAACTTTTTGAACCCATAAAACATATATTCACAAATTTATGACAAAATTAAGAGAATTTAAAATTTAAAAAAAGAGACCACAGACTTGTTTGCTACAAAATATACATTAAAAAAAATTTCCTAAGCCAATTAGAGCAGCAAGTTATAATAGTTCAAGTGAATTTTATACAAGTACAACTGGTGAACTTTTACCTCTGAGAAATAGCTATTGTTCATCAAAATGTAATTATATCTAGAATGCAAACAACAGAGATCAACAACATGTAACAACTACGTACAGATTAATGTAAATTTTGATGAAAGAGTTGTCATTTTCTTTTTAACTAATAGGATTCTCTTGAAGAACAGAGAGATGTTGAAATTTACCACAGAGGAATAAATATGATTGTTATATATTATTATAATTAATTGAGGATTAAAAACTGAAACCAGGTTGATTAAAATCTATGTTGATTAGAAAAAGGCATCCAACTTTGTCTCCAGAGTTTTTGGTCACTCCATTATATTTCTATTTGCATCTAACTTTCCTAAGGAGATTATAAAAGCCCTGGCAATGGCTCAAGATAAGCCAGAAGAATGAAAATCATATCATCAGCAATTAATTATGTGGGGATTATTTGAAACTGTTTGCCAACTACAAAAAAGATAAGAAAATTAAGGGTCAAAGTTAAAAGAAATAGTCTGAGTCTGATATTGGTTCTCCCAATCTGTTGAGATACGGCAATGTATACTATCAATGTATAAGTCAAATATGGTAACCAAATCAGGAAATGCAAACCAAGTATTTTCAAATCCTATACTATGAGAAAGAACAGTTTCTTAAGCTATCACCACATCATTTTACACCATTATCAGAAGGACCATTTAATTAGACTTGGAATCAGATTGCTATGCAGATGTTACACAAAAATAATTAAAAATTCTAATTGATTTTTAGTTGGCAGAGGGTGTACCAGATGTTATACAGTGAGCTCAGGTCATTATTTCATTGTCAAAAATTACTATGAAGAATATCACTTTACTTATAATGATAATAAAATAAGAACTATGAAATTTAAAGTTTTCTCAACACTTGTCTGGATTTTTAAAGTATAGAAAACATCTTTCCTCAAATAATATTTTTTCTGAAGGGATAAGAATAAAAATTAGAGTAGCAGCCAGCGTGTTGGCGCATGTCTATACTACTACTACTTGGGAGGCTGAAACAGGAGGATCATAGGTTTACATCCAGCCTCAGCAACTTAGCAAGGACTTCTGCAACTTCGTGAAAGAAACCTTGTTTCAAAATAAAAAATAAAATAGGGCTGATGATGTCGCTCTGAGACAGAATGTGCCTGGGATCAATCCCCAATACTACAAAACAAAACAAAACATAAAAATGAAAACAAAAATGGAGGGAGAGAAAAAATGTTAGCAAAAGAATAATTATGTTTTTCCTTCTGAGTGGTGCTCCCGTTAAATTTAAAACTTTCTTAAGAAAATACTAATTAAATAATTTCCTAATACTTTCAGTTCAGAGAGGCCTTGACTTCTGAATTCTAATTGCTAAGCAATCTCACTTTAAATTCAGTAATTCCTCCAACTACCTTAGCCACATCCTTTCTTGGTTTCTTCTTGTCCAATTACCCTCTCCTTCACTCCAGCATCCCCTTAACTTTATCATATTCTGAAGTTTGCATTGCTCATCATGTGCACAGTTTAACTAGAAAAAGTAAACTCACATCTCAGCATGACCTCCAGTTTTAAAGCTATTCCTGTGCTCCAAGTTATGCATCCTCTCTGGCTTCCCCTCCCTTTCCAACCCAATGTAGACCCCATAAATCGTGTATTCAACAAACTCTCAGCAGGACTGGCATTCCCCAGCCACTCTGTTCTCTATTTCTACCAACATGTCTCCAATAGTCCCTATCCTGGCTTCCAATGATCAAAATGCTCTATTTTGTTCCTGTCATTCATTTGGCTATGGAAAAATTATCTTAAGCATTCTTACCTGATTCAAAATCTGCATACAGTCTTTTGGGGCCTGTACTATTAGTTGTTGATTCTCACTTCTCATTTGCCTTGGGTGACTACCTCGATCCCAAGCCAGGGGTTTGCCGCTTTGTCTCTTTGTAGGCCTTTCCCCACTCTAACTTTTGGTGGCTTAAAACCCTGGCTTTTCACTCTCAGCTTCCACTCCCTACCAACCACCCAACCTTTTTAAATACTGGTTTGGAATGGAGAACAAGGGAAGAGTTGTTTCAGCTGGTAGACTCGCCTTTTTGGTTTCCCTTTGCTCCAGATTTTGACTCCTGCATTTCCTACTACTTGAGTAGTTCACCCATAACTTCTAACAGAAGTTTTGTATTTTTCCCAGGTTTGTAGTTCTCAGTGAAAGAACTGCTTTAAAAATGAGCTAGTTTCATTGCTGGAAGCAAAAATCTAGGTTCTGTTTATATTTACTCATGGAATGTGTCTCCCCCTAGAATATATTTTCCCTGAAGAAAAACAACTTTGTCTTTTGGTCATTGCTATCTCCCACACTCTTAGAATGGTGTCTGGAACTTAGCATTTAATATATACAGTATATCATGAGAAATGAAATGAAATGAACATGTACAGAAAAGAAAACTGAAGAGCTCAAAAGGCAAATAAATCTCAGAACTAGTATGTGGTAGTACTTGGAGTAAATCTAGGTCCAGTGTCTTTGCCACAAAAAGTAATATTTACATATCCCACTTAAGCAACTGTTCCCAAAAAAATTACTAAATTTTTTAAAGAATAAAAATATTTATGTTGGTATTAGTGAACATAATACAACTAGTAATTTTTTGAATTTTCATATATAAATTTGTTTTTGAGATGAGATTCTCACCGCCATAGTAATAAAATTAAACATGCAGGCTCAGGTCTAGACTACAAGATTGAATTTTGGCTCTGTTACTTAGTAGTTGTTTCACCTGGGGCATGTTTCTTCATTGTCCTAAATTCAGATTCTTAATCTGTAACACATAGTTAATAGAGCTGATGAGTTAATTATATAAAACTTACATGTTTTTATGAATATTAATTAAGTTAATAAATGGTAAGTTCTCAAAACAATGCCTGCCACATGAGATGTGTTCAGTCAAAGTTAGCAGGTGGTATCTGTTGTTACATCAAGAACTACTCTAATTGTTCATGTGCTGCAGAGCATGTACTACAGCTTGTCACCACAGAAATTTACAAGTGATTTCATTTAAAATATTCCACCTAATTTTTTAGGACTAAAAAATTAGTGCTAAGAGTGTGTGTGTGTGTGTGTCTTAATTTCTGATTCAATATCTAGAGATTAGACACATACATTGCCTTGGGCTCCCTCCTTCCTTCAGTCAGTCATCGAAATAATAACAGGAGCAAAAACGCTAAACTCATAGCATTACAGAAAAAGTAAATGGAATAGGAAAAGGCAAATTATGAAGCAGAAGGAGCCAGAATTCATTAAGCATAAGTGAAAGCTTAGTATAGGTGGATGCTACTTTATTTTTAGTGATGAAGCTCCCTTTCCTCCTATTCCTCCCTAATTGGTAAAAATGGAGAACAGGACAAGGTGCTAGCTTGCTAATCTACATATCTTTCTATGCATATGGTCCCTGTAATCAGCAAGATCAGTCAGGGAGTAGTAATGTAATGGTAGAGGAAACCAAGATAAGCTATTTAATGAATCCATTTAGTCCTTCATTAAGAAATATTTTTAAAAAGTAAACAATGAGGAAAATGACTAGAACAAAAGCAAGAGGAAACAGAGACATAGATTATATGCTATTAAGAACTGAATTGTTTTTTATCCTGCTACTTTGTTATCACCTCTAGGAGTCTGCTGGATGAATTTTTTTGATATTCAAAGTAAAGGATCATGTCATACACAAATAAAGACGGTTCAGTTTTTCTTTCCCTATTTATGTTCCTTTAATTATTCTCTCCTGTATTACTGCTTAGGAGAGTTTTGAGCAGTATGTTGAATAGTGTATAGAAATGGTGACAGTGGGCAACCTTGTCTTGTTACTGATCACAAGGGAAATTCTGTCAGTTTTCCCCCATTAATAATGATGCTGGCTTTGGGTTTATTGTATATAGCCTTTATGATGTCAAGTAGAGTCCTTCTATTCCTAGTTTCCTCAGTGTTTTTGTCATGAAAGGGCATTGAATTTTGTCAAATGTTTTTTTTTTTTTCTGAATCTTTGAGATAATAATGTGATTTTTGTCCTTAGCTTTATTAATTTGGTAGATTATGTTTATTGATTTGCATATATTGAACCAGCCTTGCATCCCTGGGATAAAACCTATTTGATCATGATGAACTATTTTCTTGATGTAATTTTATGTGAATTGCTAATATTTTGTTGAGATTTTTTACATCTATGTTTATCAATATCTTTTCTCATGATATCTTTATTTGACTTGGGGATTAATATGATGCTGCTGGCTTCATAGAATGAGTTTGGTAGTTTTCCTCCTTTTTCTATTTTATGGAATAATTTGAGGAACATTGGACTTAGTTTTTCAATGAAAGCTCTGTAGAATTTAGCTGGGAATCCATCTGGGTTTGGACTTTTATTTGATGGGAGACCTTTTATTACTGTTTTGATCTCTTTGCTTCCTATTGGTCTATTTAGGTTTTCTCTGTCCTCTGGGTCTAGCTTAGGTAAGTGGCAGGTGTCTAACAACTTGCCAATTTCATCTGGGTTTTCTATTTTATTGGAGTATAAGTTTTCAAAATAGTTCCTAATGTTTTGGAATTCCACATTACCTCTGTTGACATCTCCATTTTTATCTCTTATCCTTGAGATTTGGGTCTGTTCTCTCTTTTCATTGGGTTGGCTAAGTGTTTTACAATCTTATTTATCCTTTCAAAAAACCAGGTTTTTGCTATATTGATCTTCTGGATTGTTTTTCATTTGTTTTATATTTCATTAATTTATGCTCTTATTTTGATTATTTCCTGCCTTCTGCTGTCTTTAAGGTTAGTTTGTTCCCACTTTACAAGGGCATCGGGATGCAGCATTAGATTATTTATTTTGAGTCTTTCTGTTTTTCATATGTGGACACTTAATGCTATAAATTTACACCAATCATGAATCCACTGAAAAAAGAAGTACATAAAACAATTCCATACACAATAACACCAATAATAATAAAATACTTAGGAATAAATTTAACCGAGGAGGTGAAAGATCTCTACAATAAAAATTATTTATCATTAAAAAAAAAAAGAAATTGAAGCAAATTTTAGAAGATGGAAAGACGTCTCATGATCTTGGATACATAGAATAAATATAATCAAGATGGTCATCCTACCAAAAGCAATCTACACATTCAATGCAATCCCTATCAAAATAGCATTGTCATTTTCACAAACCTAGATAAATCAGTTATAAAATTCATATGGAAAAATAGCCAGAATAGCCAAAGCAATTCTCAGCAAAATAACCATGTAGGTGGCATCACAATATCTCACTTCAAATTATACTACAAAATGATAGTAAAAATAGCAAGGCATTGGCACAAAAATACACACATAGACCAATGAAGCACAATAGAAGATTCAGAAACAAAGCCCCATATCTATAATCAGTTGATCTTTGACAAAGGTGCCAAAAACTTAAATTGGATAAAGGAAAGCTTTTCAACAAATTGTGTTGGGAAAACTGGATATTCACATGTAAAAAAATGGAATTAAACCCTAACCTCTTATCCTGCACAAAAGTCAACTCCAGATGTTTCAAGGACCTAGAAATTAGGCCAGAAACTTTGAAACTGCTAGAAGGTGGTATATAGCACAAACACTTCAACATATAGGTATAGGTAGAAACTTTCTCAATAAGACTCCAAAAGCTTAGGAAATTAAAACAAGAATTAATGAATGGGACATAATTGAATTAAAAAGCTTCTGCATACCAAGGGATCATCAAGAATCTACAGAAAGAGCCAACAGAATGGGAGATCTTCACCACCTACCCATCGGACAGAGGTCTAATATTTAGAATATATAAAGAGCTTAAAAAGCTTAACACTAAAAAAAAACATACCCAATCAAAAAATGGGCAACCAATATGAATAGACTCTTTCCAAAAAGAGAAATACAAATATCCAACAAATATATATTTTAAAAAATGCACAACATCCTTAGCAATCAGGGAAATGCAAATTAAAAATACACTGAAATTCTATCTCACTCCAGTTAGGAAGGCAATCATCATCATTAATAATAACAAATAATAACAAATAAGAATAACATATAATAACAAATGCTGGCAAGGATGTGGGGAAATAGGAACCCCATTACACTATTAGTGGGACTGCAAACCAGTATAGCCACTATGAAAATCAGTTGTGAACGTTTCACAGAAGATTGAGAATAGAATTACCACATGACCCAGCTATAACACTCCTGGGAATCTTCCCAAAGGAAATGAAATCAGAATATTATAATAATACTTGCATATCCATGTTCATGGCAGCA
>PVLC010045569.1:0-11755 GCA_004027655.1 Graphiurus murinus | reverse complement strand
ATATATATGTATCTATATTTCAAATTTATAGCTAATTAATGTACAGGTTTTCTAAGCTTTTCTCCCTTCCTCCCCAATAACTCTCTATCTCTGTGATCAGACAGTTCTTTTAAAGGAAGTCCACCATTCCTCTGCTCCCATGTGTTCACTTCTAGTTGTCTTCTTTAAGCTCCCACCCCTTTGACACATGGTCTCACTATGTTGCCCAGGCTGGTCTCAAATCCTGGACCCAAATGATCCTCCTGCCTTTGATTCCTGAGAATTAGGGATTATAGGCACATGCTGCCATGCCCAATTGCCCTTGTTTTTTTTTTTTTTTTTTTGCATTCTCTTTTGAAAGACATATTTTCACAAAATATGGTAAGAGGGATATTCATAAGATGAATCCAGTTATCTTTTGTACAGCTCACCCAAAGAGAATGTTACTGAAATATCATTTTTCATTTTCTCCACAATTTTTTTTTTACTTTGTAGAGAACTTTTGCAATTGCTATCATTTGACATGAACGTTACATACATAACACCCATGTCTCTATAGTTGATTTCTTAATTTTAAAAACTGTATGGGTAGCCAGGCTTGGTGGCACATGCCTGTAATCCCAGTACTTGGGAGGTTGAGACAAAGACAGAAGGATTGCAGGTTCAAGGACAGCCTCAGCAATATATTGAGATTCTCAGCAACCTAGTTAGACCCTGTTTCAAAACAAAAATATTTTTAAAAGGGCAAGGGATGTAGCTTGAAGGTAGAATGCCCCTGGGTTCAATCTCTAGTAACACACACACACACACACACACACACACACACACACACACACAATAGGTGTATTTGTACGTATTCTGACACACACACACAATAGGTATATTTGTACATATTCTGAGCAATGTCTGGGTTAGACTGAATAGATTTACAATTTTTTCAGTAATTATCCAGCTTGGGATCTTTCCTAGTTTTCAGCTTTTCAGCCAGCTCTTTGGTGTCTCTGTCATGGTTTGCTTATGAGTAACAACCCAGTAGGATCGAGTACTCTTTTTTGCTGTGTCATTTTGGAGATAAGCTTGCTCCGAAATGTAAACCTTTTTCCATACTGACAAAAGGATGGGCTGATGGAGGCCTGATAGAACTGAGATTTTTTTTTTCCCCCCCGGTATTGGGTACTGGGGATTGAACTCAGGGGCATTCTACCTCTGAGCTATACCCCCAGCCCTATTTTTTATTCTTTTATTTTGAAACCGAGTCTCACTAAGTTGCAGAGTGCCTCACTAAGTAGCTGAGGCTGGCTGCGAACCCGGATCCTCTGGTCTCAGCCTCCCAAATGCTGGGATTACAAGCGTGCGCCACCATGCCCGGCTAGAACTGAGATGTTTTTAGGTGCTCTTCCTCGAGAGCATTTAGATCTAAATATTTGAAAAGAATCCTCTTTTAGCAACCTTTAAAACAAGACAGCAAATCTCACAAATGATGATGAGGTAGCCAGAGAACCCTCCATGCTACCACCTCTGTTGCAGAAATCCCAACTTCCTGTTTTTGTCTTTCTCTTCCCTCAGGCAGCCGCCTCAGTTGCTCCAAGGCACATTCCTGCACACTCACCGCAGGATGCCATGGCCATTTCCTCCCTTCATGCAGCTATTTTTACTAGGTGTGGACAACGTGCACACTGGCACTGAAGGGTTAACAGTCAGCTGTGCTGCTGATGTGCTATATTCACAATATGTTTCCTTTGAAGCCAGGGTACAGTGTTTCAAAAGACAATCACTATAATTCTATGCAGATTTTTCCTGATTAATGAATAGGAATTTTCAATTGAATCTGTGAGTTAGAACAATGTAAGAGATGGATATAATCCTTAAATTTTTTTTATTGAAAGGCATTTTGAATTTGAAAAACAGAGGCATTGTATACATATCTGATTTATTGCCATATGTGTTCCTTGAGTCATAAAGCTGTTGTCAAAGTTGTATAATGCTTGCAAAAAATGGTGGGGTCTCTTTGTGAAGCTAAATTAAATAAAATGTAAAGTTTGTGATACATTAAATCACAAACATAAATATGTGCTTTGTAGCCAGCTATTATTTTTAAATGTGCACATTTTAAAATAGAAACATTTACCCAACATGCTGATTAGCAATTTCCCAGTTCCAAAGGCCCAATTGCATTTAAGATGCAAAAGATTAAAGTGCCTAAGTAGATAAAGTTAAGAGTTCATCTTGTTAAATGCTTGTATATGTTCTAAGTCTTACAGTTCCCTCCAAACTGGTAGACTCAAGGGCTAGAATTACTTTGATGTGGATTTGTGTTTTATGCACATGCTTTCATTGTAACTGAATCTGACTGCATCTCAGACACCCAGAGACATGTTCTGCACATGAACGGACTCCACGTGGCCTTGTGATACTTCACACCCTGTGTGCAGGTTCTTGGAGAAGGTGGAGAATATTATCACTTCTCAAATATTCAACCTTCATTTTGGCTAAAAATCATCTCAGCTGCTAATATTCCATCTCCCAATGATTTTGCTCCTCCCCTGCATAAAAATTGGTCAAGGAGAACATACAAGATTGCATCGACTAGAAAATGCAATTCCCTAGGGACACCGTATTTGCTCGTCCATGCAGCATATCTGTTTCAGTAGGTAGAGCTGAATTTGTAAATGCCTCTAGTCCTTTAGGACACATGGCGATTGGCAGTTCAAAAGTTCATATGGTGCCATATGTCCTAATAATTTTTATCTACATCTAAAACAATACTAGACTGTCAAATAAAATCCTGCATGCAAACAAATGATGGAATGCAGGGGAACCCTCTGCTCCAGCCTTTTCTTCTTTGTCCGACAAGCTAATGCAATAAGGCCAATAATAAAAGGTTGTGTACTAGGCCTAAAGCCTGTGACAGATAAAAAAGAAATGTTGGAAACCAATGAAGCTTTTGCACAATTAGATTTTTTGAGGCTGTGCTGTAAGGATTGCCCAGAGCCTGTTCAGTCCTGATTGATGGTAAAATCATAACTACATCATATTAGCTGTAGAGTTCACTGACAGGTTACTACAGATTAATATTGCCACTGCTGTTCACTCACCATCAAACCAGGGAAAATATGAATTGAGCCGTTCTCCTAACAAACCCCGCATATTAAAAGGTAAGGTGTTCTACGGAACAATCTCCCCCTGTCACTGAGGAAAGACACAAACAATGTCTATTTGAGAGATATGCAGATACGTCGCAGCATACTAATTAGTTCTCTGCTAGGCGAGCCCATCACATCCGGCTGGCTAACGACCCTTCATGTGAGCTTGTTCCTTCAGAGCTCTTGGCTACGGGATTGCAAACGACACCCTAAAACGTGGAGCTGCAATCTTGGTGATTTAAATGCCGGCTGCCAGGCAAATTGCAGCGACATAAATTTGGCCCATGTGTTTTGCATTGTGTGAATACGAAGCAGGGGACGCCACACAGCCCAGTGTTGTTTGCATTGGACTCTGGAGGTTTGGCGTGGGCTATTTTCAGAGGCGGCTATGGGAGCGGGGGCCGGTTGTCATGCATCTTTTTCTTTACTTTAAAAATGTTGAGAATGCAAGAAATAAACATGCTGCTCTCCTAATTCGATCGTGCTGATAATAATGACATCTTTAAATGAAAGCATTTCATCTTTTTTGTCATCCCAAGCCTTAGACAAAAAGTCAACTGTGAAAGAAAACCAGGGCTCACTCTACTGTACATGAAATGGAAGGGACATTCCTGATTAGAGGCTGTCAATAAGGAGCCACTTGAATGAGAGAGATCTTTTCACATCCTGCCTGGTGTGATAACAGGAGCCTCTACCTGGAACTAAGCAGGAGACCTGGGCCTCAGGCCTCTCAGTCAAGGGGCTTGTCCTCTCACAACATGGAATATTACGTCTATAGATGTGTGGGGGGGTTTGAACTAATGATGCCCAAATCCCTTTCAGCTCTGTCACCCCTTTTTGAAGATCCCAATGTATTATATTCCAGGCCCTGTTTCTGTACAAGTGGCCCTTGGTCTTCAGCATAAGCATCCTCAAGGAGCTTATGAAAGATACTAAGTCTGGGCCTCACCCCATGTGCTTCAGGTAATGTCTAAGAACCACCATCATAGTCAGGCATAGTGGCCCACACCTGTAATCACAGTACATGGTAGGCAGAGACAGGAAGATTGCAGGTTCATGGCCAGCCTTAGCAACTTAGCAAGGCCCTCAGCAATTTAGACCTTGTGTCAAAATTTTTAAAAAATAATAATATAGGACTGGGAGTGTAGCTCAGAGGCAGAATGCCCCTAGGTTAAATCTCCAATATAAAAGAAAAAGGAAGAACCACTATCATGAGAGATGGCAATAGCTTGACTAAAGTCCTGTAGAACTCACCATTGTTTTGAAGAGAATATGCAAAGAGTTGCAGAATCAGCCAGAGACTGGGGAATAAGATAATCATGTCTTTTGTTTGATTGTTTGTTTAAAGATCATTGTTCATCTATTATTTAAAATGTATTTTATCTTTTTATTTAAAGAGAAAATGGTGAGCCTGACAATTGTAAACTATAAGTGTGTCATCATACCATTAATTTACAGGAAAAACTGGGGGAAGATATTTGCAATGCTTAAAACTGACTCTGAAAAACACACAAACAAGCAAAAAAACTGAGCTGAAATTCATATGGAGACTGTACAAAGAATTCCTGAAAATGGACATGAAAAAGACAAGAAACCCCATTAAATAACACACAAAAGGTATGAATTCAACTCAAATGATGAACTTGTATCTGAAGAGAATGCTCAAAACCACTGGTAATCAGAACAACATAAACTAATTTAGCCATATCTGAATGTTGAAAATTTAGAAAACTGAATTATGCCAGGTGTTTGCAAGAATCATCTTTTTTTTTTTTTAATCATTGGAGGGAGGAAGAGGAAATAAATGAGTATGATCATTTTAGATAGCAATCTGATAATCTTAATGAAATTAAGTATGAGCATGCCCTAAGACTAAGATGATGAGAGACCCTTCTTCCCCAGGATAGCAGAGGAACCTGAAGCTCTGGCATAATTATCAATAGTCCCCCTTTTCATGTTCCAAAATGTCCTTGAGAAAATAAATCAGAGTCACCTGACTTCTGCAATTCTACTTCTGAACATATACCCTAGAGAAATTTTCACAAAGAGCCCACCTACAAGGATGTCTTTTTGCATTATTTGCAATAATAGGAAACTGAAATCAATCCTTGATGCCTTCTGCTAGATGAATTGATAAGCACACTGGGGGTCACTTTCTATGGAATACCATACAGCAGACAGAGGCAATATTTTAACATCGATATATAGCAATATTAATTCATTCTGAAAGTAAAATTATGAGTGAAAAGCAAGAAAGGATGAGATTTAAATGCAAATTCCACTTGTCTACATTTTAAGTACAATTTTAAATGTGTTAAATACAAAACAACAAAAATGGTTATACAAAAATGTATGCATGTATGTCTATTTCAAAAGTATTAAGATGCCTACGTGAGGGTGAGAGGAATGTGGATGAAGAACTGAAGTGAGGAAGAAAAATAATGAAATAAGAGGTGCCATGTATGGAGTTATGCAATGATGTGCTATAAAAAGAGGCATGGGATTATTATAGACTGACCTAGAGGTCAAAAATGAAAGATAAAAGAGTGGCTATAATTTTAATTTCTGTCTCTGGGAAAGTAATGAATTTTTTTTCCTTCAAATCAAATATGATTGTTAGCAGGAAATGATAATTCATAGATAGGAAAGCTTTGAGTTTATTCCTATTCACCAGGAAGATAGAAAAATTCATTCAGATAATTTGACTGTCTAATAATCTGACTGACAGTAGAGCCTCTGGCATTATTATCATTGAGTGATTGAAATTTCACTCAAGGACTGTAGCAAATGGTATTTGTAAAGTACATATTTGTAACTCTTTCCTACAACTTTCAATGGCTCCCTATTTCCTCTAAGATAAGGTCCAAACTCCTGAGGTTGGCAATGGCACCAAATACCTTCTCTCATTTAATTTCCTAATTTCTTTGCATTGATGCTATAATCTTCTAAACTAGTCCTCTGTCTCTGACACTGATCACACCATGTGTCCTGCCTGGCATGCCCATTTATTCTTCTTCCTAAGTCTTACTCACTTTCAGGATTAGTTTGAGGTGCAGATCTTCTTTAGAGCCTTCTGTATCATGGACCCAGGTGACCTTGACTTTTTCCCTCATCCATCTGCTGTTTTCCTGCTTTGAATCAGAATCATCTTTTTATGCATGTACTTTCTCTGCAGGTACTAGGCTTTATGCTCTTAGTTTTCTTTTGTAAATAGTCCTAAGACTTTAAAAAAATTATTGAGTAAACATTTATTGACTCCCTGCTTGGGGGAATACAATGATCTCAAGGAGCTTATAGCCCAATGGGGAGACTAGTCAATGCGCAGAGAGAATAAGGAAGTATGCCACCATGCCTGATTTATTATTATTATTATTATTATTATTATTATTATTAAGCTCGTGAAATAATTTCCCCACTGACTAGCAACACTTTTCTTTTCTGTATGGTATATTCTAGGGGCAAAATAATTATTGAATGAAGCTGAGTTCTACAAGGGAAGTGTTTACTAATAACTGAAAACAAGGAGTAGAGTTATTCACTGATCCAGGATGGTGGTGGCCCTGATTCTCATAGCAGGCAAAGGTGTCATGGGGATGTGTTCCTATGGAAAATGGGAAGGCACTAAGCAATAGAATACTACCTAAGGGTGGGCTTAGTAAGAGAGATATTTAATGTTCCCTTAAGACATTTGAGGTAGGTGGTTCCACGGCCGATTTAGTGACTTAATCATATTGTTGAGGGTCCAGATTCTTTCTCTGTTTCCACTTTGCCATCTCTGGCACATTTTCATTTCCTCCTCAGACTTACAGCATCTTGGACACAGCTGGCCACCATGCTTCCTGACCTCACACCTTTGAGAAGCTGTGTTCAAAGGCAGGGTGGCAGTCTTCTCTTTAAGATCTCTCTCAAAAGTCAGGCATCGTGGTGTATGTCTGTAATCCCAGTACTTGGGAGGCTGAGACAGGAAGATCACAAGTTTGAGGCCAACCTCAGCAACTTAGTGAGATCCTATTGAAAATTTAAAATAAAAAGGGCTGCTTCAAAATTAAAAATAATGCCTTTGGTAAAATCTCCCATATTAAAAAAAAAAATCAGTTAATTTGTCAGAAAAGGACATGCTTCCCAGATATTCCAGGTGGACTTCCCTTACATCCTATTGGCCAGAAATGGGTCACATGGCTATGACCCAGGTGATTTTACCACTTCTATGAGAGGTAGGCTTTGCTAGCATGAAAGAAAAGGGAGAGGATTGAAGTCAGGGTGGACAGATAACAGTTTCCATAGGCCACAAATGTATCCAAGGAACCATAAGCCTTTTCTGCAATCTCATACCACCACATTGCAGAATAAAATCATGTTCACGAGGAGCAGGTGCTCATGACTGTCAGACCTGGAGTCACCTCTCCTTTCTTTTCTGGGTGGTGAGGAATTTTCTTTCATTTCATTCTTTCATTCATCCATTTGCCCAACTATTCATTCCTTATATATTTATTGAGCTTCTAGCAGATGCTCTAAAACTGTTTATGCTGTGGGCTCCTTTGGCAGCTACATGAAATCTATGGAAACTTTTTCAGAATAATGGTTTTCAAAGCATTCAATAAAATACACCAAATTATAAAAAGGAAACCAATTGAATTGAAATGAAGTTCACCTTTGGGCCTGTGGCCAGATGCTGTGCTGGTGCTAGAATATAAAATAGCAAAGATGAAGGAAGGAACATTTCCCACCTGGAGCTTAGAGACTAGTAGAAGAGAGAGCAAAGCAAAAGACAATTTAAGTCTCTGATGGGAGAGGCAAGGAGGGCTCTGGGTGCACACATGAGGGGACCAGCTTCGTCTGGGATGGGTCAGAGAAAAAGAGAATGATCCCTGGGTGTCTAGGAAGAGATTGCAAAGGAAATAAGCAGGAAAGAAGCAATGGAAAGATAGTTCTAGTGAGAAAGAGAAGAAAGTGCAAAGAGAGAAGGTGGGGAGTTTGGAGACCAGCTAGCTATTCATTGAATATTTCTAGAGTATAGAGGTCAAAGGAGTAGATGGTTGCAAGGACCTGAACAGAGATGAGCTTGTAACAAGACCCTCCTACAAGAGTCTGATGCTGCGCAGAATGGTTGTCTCTGTGAAGAAGCTTTGACTAGAAAAGATGTGTGACAGGACTGCAGTGACCTTGTCGAGCTTTTCTCCCTGTTGAACCTGCAGTCCTCAGCATAGTAGTGCTGTGCTATATCATGGTTACATGAAGGAAACTCTAGTGCTTGAGGTTTCAAGTTCCTAAGCCGGGGGCGTGTTACATATGTTTTGCATGGACTGGCAGCTATGGATGAGAGCATGCTCAGTTAGTTCCATACCAGCATCTTTTACAGTTCTCATTCCCCTCTACCCCCAAATCCTGCTTTGAGTGGCTGCCCCTCTCTTCTATCTTTAGCCCCCAAAAGTCAAGTTCTTGGCTGCATCTGATGGAGTAAAACCCACAGGTATAGATGGAGCTCAGGTATTGAATGGGATCAAGTAGGAGGCTGAGTATGGGCACCACACAGATTCAGGGCTCTTACCCCACTCTGTCATCAGGCTCCACAGAGCCATCCAGCAGCTGCAGCCTTGGTCCCTTGATTTCCCATTCACATGCTACAGACAGGATCTAGATTCCTAGGGTTTCCTCTGTCTCCTCCACCAAAAATCCTCAGAGTTCTAAAAAAAAGTGACTTGTGATGTACCTTACACATAAACCCGTATCTGTCTCTCAATCTTTATGGAATGAGGACAGATAGAGCATCGAATGGGAACAGAGGACCTGAATATTCTCAGAGACAAGAGAGTGATTAGTTCTAGGTTAGCGTGCAAGGCAGCTCAGAGTCCAGCAAGGCCAACCCTGTCCCACCACTGAGGGCCATTTTGCAGTTGAAATGGGAGGGTTGAACTTCATCATGCCAAGGCGGCCCGGACTAGTACTGTAGAAGTTAAGTTGTTTAACCTCTTAGGACTTAGCATTGTCATCTCTAAGATGAATACTTTGTAACATATGTCTTTGAAAGTCCTGGCTAAGCATAAATTTGACTTTTGAATCATACCAGATTCTTTGCCTCTACATGAATTTAATTCTCACTAAAATGTAAAATGTAGCCTCCTTATTTCTTTCTAAGAGAGACTGACATATAGCTGAAATTCTAAAATTGATCCACTTTTTGTCATATGGACACTATTTTTTTATGATTACCCTGTGATTCATGAGCCAATTTGCTGCACAAATCTCAGATGATGGGAGTGAATTATTCACATTTCATAGTGGAAACATAGTAGCTTTTCATTTCCCTAGCCAGTTAAAATATCTCCTAGATTCTATGTTCTACATAAAAAAAAAAAAAAAAAAAAAGAATCTAGTGAATATACACATTTTTATCTGTTTGGGAATGTGTTTAAGAATTTTGCATTGTGAGCCACATGTTTGTGAGAAAGTAACTGAACTGGGTAAAATTCACAGTCACAATCTCTGTTCTAGGAGCTAAGAAATGCCATTCTAAATGATAGGAAAGCCCTGATGTCAGTAGCTTCCTGACTTGGTTTAATCAGAGCCTCAACCCATCGGTTACCTTCATTGTGTCTGATCCTTCATTTCTAAAATGAGAGATAACCTATCTGACACATAGATAAGAAGGAATAAAGTTTGCAAAGCACTTAAGGCATCTACAGAATGATTTGAAGAGAAAAAGATAATAATCCACTTGGATTATTCTTTGATGGCATGGTGGATTGGCCTAGTGACATAATTTATAGGCCCCTTTCTTTGTCTACAATGGGCTCACAGGATCCGGGATTGTGTTTCCTGGGAACTATACTAATTTTTGTCACAGTATCAGAAACTGATCATGACCTTGATATTGAACAGAATATCAAATGAGGCCAGATAGATACTGAAGTTCTCCTGCTTCATTTTTTTTTCTGATAATACCACAGCAGGTGAATGCTTTTTTCTTTATATCAAAACAATAAAGTGCCTGTACAGTAAAATTACAATTTGAAACTTTTGTCCAAGAACACTTGCAGATGGGCATTGAAAGAGAGCAAGTCAAGCAGTTCTTTTGCAAGACAGCTTATAAAATATTAATGGGGAAAAAATGAATGTATTATAATTATACTAGGAGAGATCTTTAGGCACATAAGTATAGATTTCCAAAGTATAGAAGTCATCAAGTACAACCATGCAAAATTTCTAGAAGTTTCTAATTAGCTTTTTGACTGTGAAATATGCCTTTTCCTAGAGCAGGAAGCCTAGTTGTTTTACAGTAGATTCTTTTGCTTCCTAAAAACCTAGCTGACTACATGTGCTCTAAATAGTACATCTGTTTTCAAGGGCTACATCTCTTGGTTGTCTGTAGTTTCAATAAAACATTCTCTGGAGTTATAATTCATGTTGACCTACAGTTTTTTTTATTGTCTGTTTATTCAAAAATTTGACCTAGCATTAAATTCTTGTGAATTTTATTTTTTGATGCATTAAGTTTAATTGGAGCACAGAACTTCCACTCTGAGGTTTTGGTATTAAAAATATCATTGGTCTTTAAACTGAAAGGTTTGATGGAATATTAAATTTGATGAATCATAGCAAGTGTCTGTTTGTTAGCTTTTATAGACCACATTAAAGCATTCATTAATAAAGTCACACTACATTGCCTTGAGTAGGTCCTGAAAGGTTAACGACTGATACAGGCTGGTGTTCTTATGCTGTACTATTTGAGAGTGGCTTGTGGCAAACTTAGTTCACTTTGGAATTGGAATACAAAAGAAATCATTTATTTTCTTGAAGTCCAGTAATCTCTTGGCCCTTGCCCTCCTCCTTTCTCTTCCCCAACTATCACCAACAATTTTGCACTCTCAGACATACATGGTGTGAAGCCAGGAATGAATGAACTGCAGGATAACCTTAGAGGGGCAGTGGCATCACCAGAGAGTCCACCCTCCCTGCTGGCAGCTCCAGCAGTGACCATGCAGCAAGCAGATGCTGACTTGACCATGAACCACCCATCTTTGGGGAAAAGAGTTGTCATTCGAGAAATGTTAACTTTTTCTTTCCCTGCTAATATGAGAGGTTCTCTTTTGGAAGACAAAAATATAGAAATAATATCATTTATCCAGAGGACATTGGATTGTATATTTACTGACTACCTAGATAACCATTGGATTCATGACTCAGAGATGCACAGTCTCTGATTCTGTGGCTATGAGCATTGAGATTAATAATTTGAATTGTTTCCCCCAGAGAATTTCTGTCAATTTTTATATTATTTGTCAGAAACAGGGTTAGATTAAACCAGACTGGAATTGTGTGGCTATTTTAAAATTTGCTAGATCATGCAATTCCCTAATATTACTCAAAAACTTCTAATTCATGGAGTCTGTATCTTTCTCAGAAGAAACCCTTGATAAAGTCAAGTGTGAGGGTAAATTTCTCTTACAAAGAGACCTATCCAGTGCCTTGATGCTGTGGGGAATTGTTGGTAAAATAAATGACTCACTTGGTTTATGTGGGAGACAAATCAAAGCATTTCCCTGAGGTCACAGAGCTGATCTGCAGTAGTTTAACCATTTCCTGAGCACTCAGAGAAACTGCGAGATTGGATGGGTGATAGTTCTCCTGTCAGT
>PVLC010045568.1:0-11744 GCA_004027655.1 Graphiurus murinus | reverse complement strand
AGAAAGAATGCTCATTCCAGCAACATATTGCATTTGTTTTCCTCCAGAAGTACTACTTTTTTCTTGCCATGCACAGGCATGTTTGTTTGCTTTAAATTTGGAATTTATGATTATGCAAGCAAAATATGTGCAGAAATCAATTGAAGCAAATGGGAATTATGGTATTATTTTTATTATTGCAGCTGTAGTCTGGCAAATTAACTTCATCAAGCCTGTAGGAAACCACTTAGCACCATGGAAGAGGCTGCCTTTCCATAAGACCCACTGCTCAGAAAGAGTTAATTGAGTCCCTGTGGTGAAGCACTTTACTCTCAGAAAGCTCTTTCTCTTCACTTCTGCTCACTGTAGGAGCAGGCCAATTGATAATGATATACATCTCTGAAACTGTTGTGATGAATAAACATTTCTCCAAATTGCCCAAATTAATTTCAGCAGGTTGCAACATTTCCTACCTACAGATTTTTTTTCTTTCTTTTATAGTCCATCTTTGTTCAAATGAGATACCTCCATAGCATGCCAGAATCCTGGAAAACAAAGAAAGGTAAGGCATTTAAATTCATTGAAATGATCCATTAAGCATGCAAAAAATATTTTAGATAGTAGCCTTCATCTATTGTCTCCAATTGTAATCATTACTATTTTCATTTTAACCCTCTATTTATAATAAATATCACAATTAAAAACCACTGTCTTGTTCCTCCTATTTATCTTTGATAACTGTAAAGAAGCTTCTGGAAGGAAGATGGCCCTGGTAATTGTGAGCATTTATATTTCTTATTAGATTTTTTGCAATATTGCAAACCCTCCCTAAAATAGTACCATGTTTTTATAAATATTTTCTCTAAGGAACTCTAAGTGGACATCTCAGCCACTCTTAGTGTGAAGGTGAAATGGAACTTTTCCTTCTAAAGATGATGAGTCTGTTGGAAATGTTACACCAGGACTTCTGTACATCTACTCTCATCAACTGAATTAAAGATCTATAATAAAATAGTAAGAGTTCAAAAAGAAAAAAAAATGCATCTTTTAGAAAAGATTCCCTGACTAGGCTTTAACAGTACACATTCTATCCCTGGTTCATTTTGAAATTTTATGATTGTGGCCTAAAGATCACTTTTATTCACAGCCTTAGAGAAAGGAGGGTATGTCCAAAGACATGATGATATAAATCAGAGACAACACTTGATTTGGATTTTCATGGTATTCAGAGTTTCAATAAAACTGAAATTTATGGTCTTTAAGGTGTTCAACGGAGAGAAGAAAACTCCTACTAAAAGATAGAGAAAATCACCTTTGGGATTGAACCTAGAAGCATTTTAAATCCAAGTTATACACACTTTCTATTATTATTATTATTTTTTTTTTTTGAGACAGCATCTCACTCAGTTGCTAAAAGTCTCAACAAGATGCTAATTATGGCATAGAACCTGTGATTTTCCTGCCTTGGCCTCCCAAGTACTGGGATTACAGGTATGTACCACTGCTCAGATCTGTAAAGAACATTTTAAAGGAAACTATAGCACAGTATAAATAATCTGTTAAACTCTGTAATACCACTAACTATGGTATCCCTGCAAGTAAGCACATATTTAGAACACAAAGTTGTTACCAAGTTTCCAGGTAAGATAGCATTTAGTAGTCTTTCTCTTTCATTTAACTATATATCCCTTGATTCTCATGGCATTATACATTGGGACACATGTGCACAGCATTATTGTAAGTTCTTATGGTGATTATATAAGCCTGAAATCTGCAATGAAGACAAAGACAGTTTTCTATAGAACATTCATTCATTTACTTATGCATTCAATCAATGGATATTCATTAAGTGCCTTCTAAATTTAAAGGAAGTTCTACATGTTGTATATTCAAAAGCAAACAAGATAGTTTAGATCTTTGAAACTGGAGATCATTATAAACCACTGGAATAGCAAAAAAAAAAAAAAATGACCAAAGAAAATATCAGAAGAAACTTCTATAAAAACTTTAGAATACACATAAATATAAATGTATTTCATGAATATGCCTATTAATATTGACATATCTATACTGGAGTCAGAAATAAGAGATATTGATAATTATGTTATGATAGAATTAAGAAATTGTTAGAATTGAAAGGGGCCTTCATCAACTGGGCAATCTAACTCTATCATGTGAAAGAAAGAGATAGAATTCCAAAATAACTGTGTCCAGAGATCTTCCAAGTTTAGTTGGCCAGTCTTGACTGATAAAAGCAGCAAAAATTGGGGAAGGGTACTGATGATGGATACTTGTTATTTCAAAACATGGTTACTTTGTACAACAAATATCCAGAAACCTAATTATTAAGATGGGCCACTTCCTCTGGAAGGTGAGTAATGAGTGATGGGATTGAGGCTGGGAACTATCTAAAGAGAAAATACATCTCCTAAATAATCAATAACCTCTGTCTTCTAAATAATATCAATGCAATTTGTATTAAATAAACTAATAAATTAATATTATCTAAATAATATAATTAGTATTACTTAGAATTTCTAATTACAATAGCAATTTCTACATAATACTAATACAATTACTATTGTACGTAATACTAATACAATAATATGATGTAATTCCCCATTGTCAAGGAGCCTAGATCTATCTTCAAATTAGGGGACATCAAAACAACAACTCAAGAGTTCTTTCTTTGGGGATCTTTCCTAGGACAGATACTGTATCTGTTATCAAGTAACTGTACCAATCAGAACCCCATCAGTAAACAGGATCTTTCTAATCACTAAACCTAACAAAACAGTAAAATGAATTGGTTAAATATGTATAGAAAGATTGAGGAGACAAAAAAAAAAAAAAAGGAAAGAAACGAGAGGAAAAGAAACACTGGGGTAGCACAGAGAAGATAACAGCAAACATCAGCCAAAGGTGCAAGGCAAGGAAAGGGTGGGATTTTAGACTGCAGGAGCTTGAGGGATGTTCCAGAGCCAGAGAGGAGGTGCTGCCCAGGGGCTGCTGGTCCTCAGAAGCTCTAGAGAGCCGTGTCTTAAAGCTGCAAACTTCTGGAGAGGACACTGGGTAGCTTTTACTGCTGTCTCAGAGGGAGCACTCATGAGAACTGTAAAAAAGCAAAGCAATCGTTTCTATGCAAGCTCCTAGATCACTTAGAAACTGGCAGGCTTCCACTTTGTAACTTTTGTACAGGTGTCTGTGTGTTCCACTCCTGGTGTACTAGTTTCATGTTTCTCTTTTTGTAAAATCTTCCCAGTGAAAACTAACCAATCAGATTAGATTGTAAAAGCCATACTCCACCAATGGGTAACAGTGCAGTGGGCTTAACATTAGGGAATAAAAGGCTGAGTGGACTGCCCTTCCAGTGTGCTGCACCCTTCTGTGCAGAAGTAAATTGCCTTGTGGAGTTACTTTTGATTTGATGAGCTTTTGTTTGTGGCTTCCCTAAAATTCATCTCTAACCATTGAGGGCTAGCCTGGGATCCCTCCATTCAGGTGAGTGCCACAGGCTCCCCACTCAGAGGAGATGCATCCTACTGCCTCATTGTGGTAGCCCTTGAGTGCTCAAGGAAACATGACAAGGTATCTAGCTGATTGAGACACAGCAGTAAAGGTGGTAGAAGTCTCTAGGAAATGCAGGGAAAAGCCAAAGCAAAGATCACTGCTGACCAAATAATTTTGTGCACAAACCAAGGTAAGAAATGCTACAGGAGGTGGCAGAGGCTGCGAATGTGAATGGGATGTGTCTGAGGCAAGAAGCTAGTGTGGAGTTCTGAGCTACAGTTCCACTGACAACTCTATATGGCTCACAGCAGTCCTCATGTACCTTATGAGGCTTATACTGATCTGCCAATTGCTAAGAAGTGCCTGAAAAATTCCATGAGAAAGATGGACATTGATGAAAGAAGCATCTCAGGAGAATGTAGGAGACTTCTGATAAAGGCGGTGGAGGGTAAGCTTTGTCAAACACTCAGGGCCAGGTATCTGGAATGGGGAACAAACCAAATAAGAAAGTTCTGATCAGAAAAAAATTAATTACCAAATAAATAAATAAAGCTATAGTACACACCTTGGGACACCAGAGGAGGTACTCTATGAAAATTCAAGAAAATCAATTTGCTGATTAGGCAGCCAAAGATGTGTCTCTTCAGCTACATCTCTTCAGCCAAAGACTCTGGTTTTCCACTTTATCCCCTCCAGGAGTTTTACCCCTCAGGAGGAGGTTCAACTTGCCAGATTAGAAGCATCCAACACCTCTGAAAGCAAATGGCTATTTCCAAATGAGAGGGGAATGCTTTCTAAGCCAATTATGAGGGAACTCATAACCCAACTGCATCAGGGAAGTCACTGGAATCCCCAGACTATGTGTAATACAATTCTAAAATATTATGTATATATGAAAATTTTTATTATAGCCAAACAAGTGATCAAAGGTTATATTACCTGCTAAAAGGTAAGTAAGCAGGCCCTCAAAGGATGAACTCAGGGAGACTGAAGCCCAGAATTAAGAACCTTTCAAAATATTCAAATAGACTATACTGAAATGCCCAAAGTAGAATTGCTCAAATATATTTTAGTAATAATGGATCATTTAACAATTGGGTTGAAGCCATTCCTTTCCCAAGTGCCACTGCCACTAATGTAACCAAGGTGCTGTTAGAGGTTATAATTCCCCAGTTTGAATTAATCAAAAACATAGATTCAGACAATGAAAGTCATTTTACAGCAAACATTATCTGAGACTTACAAAAACTAAACAAAACAAACAAACCCAAAACAAAAACCTCTGGAATAAAGTGGAAGTATGATATTCCTTCGCATCTGCAAAGCAGATGAGGTCACTCTAAGACAGGCAAGGTCCACAGATGGGCTATAGAGACCTAGGAGCTGTGGAAGAGATCTTATAGTCCATACCTTTCCAGCAGGAGATCACTGGAGTTCGGGCACAGCCTGGGAAGGCCACATCAGGCCTGCCAAAAGTTGTTAATAATAATGGATTTTTTTGAGGTTTATATTCATGCATTCCTAAATTGTATTATAAACATCTTTAGGTAAAAGTAATTAGAGTTGTTCAAACACTTGGCATTTCAAACTATGCTACTCTAATTAAAAACTGGGTATTAATTATATATATATATATATATATATATACACATATATATATATAAGTAAGTCAAACTTAAAATAAGGTTTTGTTTATATTATCAAATATTGTTAAAATTATTATTAAAAATTGTATTTGTTTTGCCTCAATAGCTTTGTTTTCTATTTTCCTTGTATAACTCTGTGATTGTCTGTCTATTAACCACACAGATGTACATCTTTTAGCAAAATAACCTAAATAGTGTTTTGAGATAATAGCCATCACCGGCAAGACAGATAGGCTATAATATTGACCCCTCCCTATTCATTAACAAGGATTGGTGAAATGAAATTACTGGGTGTTCAACGACTGAAGCTTGGACCAATCAAGAAATAAAAAGAGCTAACAAGAGAATAGCTAATATTTTGACCCTCATTCTCCAAGGTCAAGTAGAACCCAGGAATGAGGTGACTCCTAAGGACCCTGCAACTCTGGTAAATTATTTGACCTCCCAAAACAGGTGGATCACAAAAGCCCCAGAGACTAGGAGACACTAACACACACTCTGCAGAAAGGAGGGTCGTTGTAGAGGGAAATGTCCCCTGTGTTTCAAGAGAGGCCAAATGGTCAGCAAGACCCTGAACCATTCTGGAAGACAGCACAATTGATAGAGGAAAAGCCTCCCAAAGTTCCCAAGAGTAACCGTGAGGAGCTTTGACTGACTTTAACAGCAAAATTTTATAAAAATGTATGTTTGCCCAACATTGGGCTAACTACTTGGTCTTGAACACCCAGAAGAAAAATATAACAAACAAACAAAAAAGAGTTATACTCATGGAGCCATTTAGAAGACAATCCACATAATTTAACTAGATTATCTCTGACTTTTATTCCTCCTTATATTCTACATTATAATTTATAATGGTAATTTCTATAATGGTAAATTCTATGAGCCTAAAAGCTCACAGAAAAAATAATATGGCACTGATGCACAAAACTTCTGAGTTTTTATATGTAAAATACTGTACAACTAAAACTTTCCTTTTTGAGGTTTTGCAGGTCCAGGACCACTGGACACCTAAAGGAGAAACAAGATGCTTAATTTACAGATGGCTCTGCCAAATATGTAAAAACAAAAGAGATATAGTTATGAATACCCTTATAATAAGCAAATTATTAGTGCTAATAGATATTAGCAGTCAATATGCTAAATTGTATGCTATGTTGTTCATTTTTAAAATGTAGTGTGGATTAATTTTTTATATTATCATCAGTAGATATTTTTCAACTATACTAAAAAATGCTATAGAAGAAACAGTTAAACAATTAGATGCTATTATTCAGATGACATGGGAAAACAGATTAGCTCTACAAGGGTTAACAATACTAGTGAATGAACTCCCTGAAAATTCAGCATCCCATCATTTAATATAATGAAACAATGGTTTGATGAAGGCAATAAAATAATGACATCTGTCCTGACATCCCTTATCATTGTTATCAGGGCAATGATTTTGATAGGATGATGTCTAATCCCTTGCATATACAGAATAGTCCAAAGACTTATGGATCTAGCCATTACTAAATAACTCCCACTCCTGTACCATGTCTAAATGGTTAACTTGCAGATGTACTGATTTCATATTTCTTATTTTGTAAAATCTTCCCAATGAAAACTAGCCAATTAGATTCGATTGTAAAAGCCATACTCCAGCCAGTGGTGAATAGTGCAGTGGCCTTTGCATTAGGGAAAAAAAAAAAAAAGGCTGAGTGGACTGCCTGCCCAGTGTGCTTTCATCCTTCTGGGCCAAAGTAAATTGCTTTGCAGAGTTACTTTTGTTTCATGAGTTTTTATTTGTGGCTTCCCTAAAGTCTGTTTCTAACAAGTTGGACCTGGGAATCTCAACAAAAAGGGAAAAAAGCTGGACAGAGGAGCTAACAGTTTCTGAAATCAACTCTGCCTTCCTGGTGATGGAGCACATCTGGGAGAATACAGAAAGAAAAGGCAAGCAAACAAGAAATAGCCAAGACAGTGTCTCTTTGCTTCCTTGCTTTAAAGACTACTATTAGCAGGACCTGACAGAAAGTTAAATGGCCAAGGACAAATGTGGTTTTCAGAGTCTCTGCTACCACTTCATGAGGCTAAATAGAGAAGATTGGGTTAGGAGCTGAAGAACAATAGCTTAAGAATGAGAAAAGCAGCACGTTTGCAATGAAAAAATCGGGTTGCCACTAATGATGTCAAGCACTGAATAGTCTTAGCATCACATAGACTGGAAAACCAGATAAAATGTGTTTCCTGAATTATATATAGTTTGAAGCATTTTTAGTCTCAACCAAAAATAAATAATAAAATGTGTACGTAAATATATTCAAGGCTTCAGAGTGAACTTTCAGTTTGTAGAAAATACTGGGGATAGAAAAAATGATATGATAAAGAACCAAGTTAATATATAGCATGTATAATTTTTCAAGGAATGTTAGTTCAACAAATTAATTGCAGAAGAATTGTTTCATAAGGTTATTTGAGGAACAGGGACTATTTTGCATGAAAAGAATAACTCCAATGGTATGGGTGTACTTACCAATTATAGAGATATCATAATTTTAAAACAGATATAATAATTTATACCAATCATTTGTTAAGCATTATAAATTGGAACTACTGTATTAATATTACATGAGATTTTTATTTCTTAAACAAGTATATACCAAGTCTAGACAAGTGAAATAACATAAAATATAGGATTTGCTTAAGAAAAATAAAAAAGAGGGAAGATGAAGCAAGAGTGACAACTCGTAATGTACTTGAGTCTTCTCAGTATGGTATAGGATTTATTAAATTATACTCTTTTTAAGAAAGTTTGAACATTTTTATAATAATTTCAAAGTGCTTTCGGATAACTTCCAAGTTCACATTGGATTTGACATACAATTTCAGATAAGTGCTGCCCCAACTTCTTATTAAAAGCTTTATAAATGTATGGGAAAAGTCAAGAATTGTCAATCATATTACATACTAAGGATAAGGCAAACATAGGGATAACTTCTTTTAAATTAAAAATTAGTGAGACCAGTGGGAGAAATACAACCTAATGCACATGAAAGCATGAAGGGTGACAGTTAATAGATAAAATAATTTTAATTTGCTTCCATTAATACTGCTTAATCTAGATTATAAGGTACTTTAATGAACAGAAAATTATCTCCACTTACAAAGATGCCTGGAATTAACTACAGAATGAGCTTGAATAATGCCTTTCTCTTCCTTTTTACTTGTCCATCTGATATTCTCTTTGTACAATACTTTAGAGTATGTATCTATCAAAATGCGACATTTTCAAGGAATATGTAATTGGCTCAGAAAATGTGTTATGGATTTTAAAAAGTGCACATTAACGTATTATATTTGAGCAAAATTCAATCTTAAGCCACACCACTTGAACAAAGAAGGACATTTTGCACCAAATGTTTTAACTTATAGACAAGGGAGCTTAAGAAGGAGAATATTCCATCTCAGATGAAAAGTGGCTGTAGAGGATACTAGCTAAGGATCATGAACATTTTCCTGCCAATATGTTCTAACTTCTAGACAAAAATCTCTCAATAGCTAAATGGCTACTAGGAGGAATAGAGGATGTTTATACCAATTCTTACTAAGCCCTTTCCTTATGTGTGAATATAGAGAAGAAAAAAGCTATAGCTATGCAAAAATTCTGCAGCATAAATGAAATACATCCCTGTCCTGGAAACTCTGAAGACATCACATGCATTTGTAATTTATTTACTGCTGAGAGCAGAAGTGAAGTTTAGACAGAATCTACTTGGAATAACAAGAGATACAAGCAATTTTAAAAATGACAAAAGAAAAGCTCTAGTAGATTGGAGGGAACATAGATGCAATTACAAATACTAAACAATACCAAAAATAAATTAGAAAAAAATTATTAGAAACAATAACCAAACATACATAAAGCACTTTTGCTGGTGATTTTTCAGTATGAAAGAACTCACCTTGTTCCATGCCCAAAGCACTCTAGAAAAATTGTACTGGAAGCATGATGTCACTGGAGACTTATCCTTCAAAAAGTATTTATTACACTGCATACAAGTAGATTGTACTCCATAGAGTACCAACCTAGTGGGCATGAAAAATACCTCATGACTAGGAATAGTGACAGAATGGTAACTGAAGAATATAAGCTAGAACCCTACTGTTCTAGCCACAATCTGACTGTAAGTACTTCTGGTTGCTTGTATAGAACAAAGCAAAACCATAAAGAATAATGTGAAGAGAAGAGAGTGAAATTGCCCATATGGTGAATGAGCATTTGAACAGATATAAATTTAATTTGCAGAGTTCAAAGAAATAAAATATTTGTCAAACATGATTATACTAGAACAGTTCACAACAGTCTATTACATTGAAGTGGATGGAATTGGACCATTTGATTTCTTTTGTTTGGCTTTGACTTTTATGCATTTGAGAATGTAAGTATAAAGTTTTGGGTATATTTAAAAGTAATTGTTAGTAGATGGAGCGATAATTAGGTCTTCATCTTCTTTTTTTTTTTTTGCTGGGGATTGAACTCAGGGGCATTCTACCTCCCAGCTACACCCCCAGCCCTATTTTTTATTCTTTATTTTGAAACCGAGTCTCACTAAGTTGCGGAGTACCTCACTAGGTAGCTGAGGCTGGCCGCGAACCCGGATCCTCCGGTCTCAGCCTCCCGAATGCTGGGATTACAAGCGTGCACCACCACACCCGGCTTTGTCTTCATCTTCTAATGCAATACACAAGACAAAAATTAAACACATAAAATCCAGAAAACAAATAAAATTTCTAGAAAAATAAGATTTACAAGGATCATAAACAACAGTGAAAATAGATACATCAAGCAAATGTCAATGAAGTTAGAGCAAAGTTAAAGTACTAGAAGGATAACATAATCTAAAATCAACAGGCTTAGTGAAGTAATGGATAAAAATTTAATCTATATAATTTATTTAAAATATGGTGATATTGAACTTACATGTGCTAAATGACATTGTATCACTGTTATGAAATAAAGAAATATTAGAAGATATTAGCGTGAGTTAAAATTATATGTGGAAATTTCAACATCATATAGTTAATCTCTAGTAGGCATATTGGACAAAATATAATTGAAGACATTCAGATGAGTGATGTTATTGTTAAGAAGTAATTATACACATTAAACCTTGTATCTAATAATTTATGCGCGAGTTTTGACAAACATTTACAAAACTTGTTACACAGAGTCCACAGTAAAATTTTCAATTAATTTGATGTAATAGAGGACTACATTTTCTAAAAACAAAATAATAAGATGCATTAACTCTTGGGGAGTTTTAGAAAAGGAGTAGTTTTCATAAATGTTAATACATGCAACTCATTTGACACAGTAACTCAAAAGGATTTTAAATTTAAAAATACAATCATAGCATATTGAATTTCCTGTATCAATGTCAAATACAGATAGTTAAATTCAGTGCTTTTACTTTTATATATATATATATATATATATATATATATATATATATATATATATGCATTATAATCATACATCTTTGTTAGGTACAAGTTGGTAAAGACATACATGCCCACATTTCTCATTTCTCGTTTAACCCTTCCCCAATTCTCATCCCTCCCCTTCCCTTCTTCTCAAGTTCAGTTTAGTGATTGACTTTGATATGTTTGTGAAAGTACATCTTGTGCATTTGGGTATTTCCCTCCCCCCACTCCCATCACCTTCAGTTAAGTCACTTTCTTTGCTCATCTAAGATTTCTCCTTCTTCATCTAGAGGCCTTCTTATATTCCACTTACTCCCTAGCTTCTGCACATTAGAGAGAGCATATGATTTTTTACATTTTGTGACTGATTTTTCTGTCTGTGAAGAGTGACCATGGTAATTGCATGGGTATCACATTGAATCTGTAGATCACTTTTTGGAGAATGGCCATTTTGATGATACTTATTCTACCTACCCAATAGCATGGAAGATCTTTCCATCTTCTAAGGTCTTCATTGACTTCTTTTTTCAACTTTTGTAGTTTTCCTTATAGAGGTCTTTTACCTCTTTGGTTAGGTTTATCCCTAATTATTTTATTTTTTAGGGTGCTATTGTGAATGGAATTGTTTTCTGGATTTATTTTTCAGTGGATTTATAGTTGGCATACAGGAAAGCTTCTGACTTTTTAAGATTGATTTTGTATGCAGAAATTTTGCTGAATTTTTTTATTACTTTAAGTTTTTACGTTGAATTTGTTGGTTCTCCTAAGTATAGAATCATGTCATCTGCAAAAAAGAGATAGTTCTAGTCCTTCTTTTCTTTTATTTCCTTCTCTTGCCTTACTGCTCTGGCTAGAGTCTCAAGTAATATGTAGAGCAGAAGTGGCCATAATGGACATCCTTGTCTTGTTCCTGTTTTTAGTTGGAGCTCTTGCAGCTTTTTCCCATTTAATATGATGTTGGCTGTGGATCTATTGTATATTGCCTTTATGATGTTGATGTATGTTCCTTCTATTCCAATTCTTTGCATTGCTTTTAGCATGAATGGGTGTGGTTTTTTATCAAATGCTTTTTCAGTGTCTATTGAAATGATCCTGCAATTTTTGTCTTTAGTTCTGTTTATGTGGTGAATTGGTACATGG
>PVLC010045567.1:0-11753 GCA_004027655.1 Graphiurus murinus | reverse complement strand
TTTTTTTGCGGTACTGGGGATGGAACTCAGGGGCATTTTACCTCCGAGCTATACCCCCAGCCCTATTTTTTATTCTTTATTTTGAAACTGGGTCTCACTAAGTTGCAGAGTGCCTCACTAAGCAGCTGAGGCTGGCCGCGAACCCGGATCCTCCGGTCTCAGCCTCCCGAATGCTGGGATTACAAGCGTGCGCCACCACGCCCGGCTCTTTTTGATCTTTTAAATTGCTTTTTCTACTCTCAGTTCAACAAGAGCTCAAACATTAAATTAATAGATTCTCAAATTCTTCATTGTCTGCTAAGATTCATTTATTAATGATGACATTATTTGTGCCCACTTTAGTTTGGCACCTTGCATGGTTCTGGTTTGAAGCATCTGGTGGTTTAACAGACAAAATGTCACCAGCCCTGTCACCTGGTGGCCAGTGATGGAGGAAAAAGAGAAAAGTGGATTTGTGGATATTAACTTACTAATACTCCAAAACTGAATGTGTGATTTAACTGCTATGGACATCTTCAAATGCAATGAAACAGCAATCTGCTAAATCACGTAAAGTTTCTATTATTGTAGGTCTGAAAGATAAAATACAGCAGCGTTAGGTGGTTCAGCCAAATAGGATTTCCCATGTGCCTCGTCACCTAGCTTCGGCAGTCTGGTTTTATTCCTTCCCTTATTACTCCCCACCCTGGTAATATATAATTTAATCCACATGTATTTTTCTTTTCTCTTTTTTCGGAACTGAGGATTGAACCCAGGGGCAATCTACCTCCAAACTATACCCCTAGTCCTCTTTTTTATTCTTTATTTTGAAGCAGGGTCTAGGTTGCGGAGAGTCTCACTAAGTAGCTGAGGCTGGCTGTGAACCTGTGATCCACCTGTCTCAGTCTCCCAAGTACTGGGATTACATTTGTGGGCCACCACGGCTGGCTCCCATATATGTTCCATATGTATTTTGTTGTTGTTTTTTTGGTACTGGGGATTGAACCCAAGAATATTCTACCTCTGAGTTGCACCCTCAGCCCTATTTTTATTTTTACTTTGAAACAGGGTCTCACTAGGTTGATAAGAGTCTCCCTCTTTGCTGAAGCTGCCCTTGAACCTATAGTCCTCCTGCCTTAGCCTCCCAAGTACTGGGATTACAGGTGTGGGCCACCACTCCTGGCTAATCTATAAGTATTGTGAATAAGTTATTTTTAAGTGTGTAGGGTGAAGGTGAAGAAATAGCCATCCTATTGTTCAATCTCAGGAGTAAAAAAGATTTAAGGAGCTGGGCGTGGTGGTGCATGCTTGTAATCCCAGCATTTGGGAGGCTGAGACCGGAGGATCCCGGTTCCCGGCCAGCCTCAGCTACCTAGTGAGGCATTCCACAATTTAGTGAGACCCTGTTTCAAAATAAAGAATAAAAAATAGGGCTGGGGGTGTAGCTTGGAGGTAGAATGCTCCTGAGTTCAATCCCCAGTGCCACAAAAAAAAAAAAAAAAAAAAGATTTAAGAAAATGGGCAAATTTTCAACTCTCAGGACATTAATGAAGCTCACATCTCTCCTCGGGCATAGTCAGAAGCCAGTGCTAGATAGTTTTTCATCCTATTGGATTCTAGAGAACAATGTATATTTCTTTTAGAAAAATATGTTCTGAGGTCTGAAGTTACCCAGCAGTGTTTTCATCTGGATTTTATTTTGCAAAATATTACCTACCAGCCGGACATGGTGTGTATACATATACCTTTTAGTTATCTTCTTACCCAAATGGTTGAATGTAATGCAACAAAAGACCTTCAGCCATCTGCCAGCGTTTCTCAACTGGACGACAGAATCAGCTGAATGTTCAAAACTATACTCCCTGGTCCTCACTGCAGACCCTTATATCATCAGTTTCCCAGTGGGGACAGGGCGGCCTCAACTTCTCCTGAGGAGATTCTGATGTCCCAGCATAGGGAGAACACCCATCCAGCTTAAAGATAAGGATCCAACCAGGGTCAGATCATGAACTGCCCAGGAGCTCACAGCAGGGGCGGTGAGGTGGGGATGGTGGTGACTTGGCCTCCATTTCAGATTGCTTTTTTTTTTTTTTTTTGTGGTACTGGGGATTGAACTCAGGGGCATTCTACCTCCAGACTATGCCCCCAGTCCTATTTTTATTCTTTATTTTGAAACAGGGCCTCATAAGTAGCTGAGGCTGGCTACGAACCCGGATCCTCTGGTCTCAGTCTCCCAAGTATTGGGATTACAAGCAGGTGCCACCACGCCTGGCTTCAGATTGCTTTTGTTTTGCTGCCTTCCCCAACGGGCAAGTGAATGGTGCCCACAATGAAGCCAGATGCACGGGGTCCAATCTCAGAGACGCCACAGAGCACAGTGTGCGGTCAGTCGGTGGACAGGGAGAGGCCTGCTGGTGGGGAGCAGCGGTAGATCACTCCTTCTTGTACCCTGGCTTCCTCCGCACTCAGAAACCACTTACAGTACCCGGTAAGGCGCTGATGCTGCTTCCTGGGAGCTCTGGGGCCAGACCTACGGTCCAGATTCTAAGCCTAGAAACTTGCTACCAGCCTTAGAGAGAGTCCCTTATCTGTGTCTGCACTGCAGGGTCCACAGGTTTTCTGTTCATGTCTTCTGAGGGCATCCCAAGGGAGTGCTGACCTAAGTTCCTCCAAGCTCAATTCTTGTGTGTGTGTGTGTGTGTGTGTGTGTGTGTGTGTGTTTTGCTGGGGATTGAACTCAGAGCCATTCTACCTGCAAGCTACACCCCCAGCCCTTTTTGTATTTTTTTGTTTTGAAACAGGGTCTCACTACGGTGCTGAGTCTCACTAAGATGCTGAGGTTGGTCTCAAACCAGTGATCCTCCTGTCACAGCATCACAAGTACTGGGATTACAAACATGTGCCACCATGTCCCGCCTCCAGGCTCAATTCTTGACACTCTTGATTTTCTGGGACTCCATCCACTTTAATGGTTTCTGCTGAGTCCAGTGGCCCTCAGTAAGTGGTCTGGGGCAGCTGGAGCCCCCAGCTGATGGCCTCTAGGCAAGCTTGTCTGTCTTATTCCACCAGTTTTTAGGAAACCATGGAAGGATGTGCCCCACTAAAATGAGGAAGTCAATTTCACTAGGTTGTTGAGAGTCTCAGTACTTGCTGAGGCTGTCCTGGAACCAGCAATCCTTTGTCTCAGCCAAAGGATTGGGATTACAAGCGTTCACCACCATGCCCTGTTTATTTTTTATTTTGAAACAGGGTCTCACTAAGTTGCTGAGGCTGATCTTTTTTTTTTTTTTTTGCGGTACTGGGGATTGAACTCAGGGGCATTCTACCTCCGAGCTATACTCCCAGCCCTATTTTTTATTCTTTATTTTGAAACAGGGTCTCACTAACTTTCGGAGTGCCTCACTAGGTAGTTGAGGCTGGCCTCGAACCCAGATCCTCCAGTCTCAGCCTCCCAAATGCTGGGACTACAAACATGCACCACCACACCCAGCTGCTGAGGCTGATCTTGAACTTACAATCCTCCTGTCTCAGCCTCCCAAATACTGGGATTATAGGCATGCACCACCATCCCTAGCTGTAGTAAAATCATTTTTAAAGAGTTGGGGATTGAGCCAGGCAGGTGGTCTCAAACCTGTGATCCTCCTGTCTCAGCCTACCAGGTATTGGGATTAGTGGCATGTGCCACCACACTCCACTGTCCAGATAGCTTTACGTGACTGAGCAGCCTGAGCAGAAAGTAAACTCGGGCTTGCAAACCCTGGCTTCCTGCCAACCTTGACTCACTGAGCAAATCAATCCACCTTGGAGAATATGAGCAATTCAGACAAGCATTTGTGCCTTGCTCAGTAGCAATATGAAATGTGTTTTAAGATTTGTTTGAGGTACAAAAAAAAAAAAAAAAAGAGTATAGCTTTTTATTCATACTTTCCACCTTTCCTGCCTTCTTCTCTTCTTTCCCCATAGCCAAGTCCAATCTGCTGGCTGTTTGGTGAGTCGGCACATTAAAACCAAAATTTCTTTCTATGTTCATCATAGGGTCTATTTTTTTTCCCTGCAGGAGGACTGGAGATAGACATGTTGAAGTCAGGCCATCATGTGGACTGGCCAGATCAGGGAGCACTGTGTGATCATGGCTCAAAGGGACAAGGGACAAGTTCCATGAAACCTCCTTACTGCTGCTTAGCACGTAATGAAGCTGGAAAAATGGCTACTTAGGAATTACTATTGCCAGGTGTGGTGGTGCACTCTTATAATCCTAGTACTTGGGAGGCTGAAACAGGAGGATCTCGGGTTCAGGGTCAACTTCAGCTATTTAGTGAGGCCCTGCTTCAAAATAAAGAATAAAAAATAGGGCTGGGAACTGGGTGAGGCAGCACACGCTTGTAATCCTGTACTTGGAAGACTAAGACAGGAGGATCGCAGGTTCGAGGTCAGCCTCAGCAGTTTAGTGAGGCCTTCCACAACTTAGTGAGACCCTGTTTCAAAATAAAAGAATAGAAGCCAGGCGTGGTGGTCCATGCTTATAATCCCAGCATTTGGGAGGCTGAGACTGGAGGATCTGGGTTCGAGGCCAGCCTCAGCTACCTAGTGAGGCACTCTGAAAGTGAGTGAGATCCTCTTTCAAAATAAAGAATAAAAAATGGGGCTGGAGGTATAGCTTGGAGGTAGAATGCCCCTGAGTTCAATCCCCAGTACCAAAAAAAAAAAAAAAAAAAAAAAGAATAGGGTGTAGTTTGGAGGTAAAATGCCCCTGGGTTCCATCCCCAGTAACACACACACACACACACACACACACACACACACACACAAAAGGGGGGGCGGCTGGAGTTATAGCTCGGAGGTAGAGTGCCCCTGGGTTCAATCCCCACTACTGAAAAAAAAAATTGGGTCTCAATCTGTTTGGTTCCACAGCTCCCCACACCCTCATAACCTGGTACATGTTTGGGTGGCAGAATAAAGTCAAGCTATTTGTATTTCAGATAATTCTAATGATTTTTAAATTAGCAGGCAGCCAGGTGTGGTGGCTGAGGAAGAAGGATTGAGACTTCCAAGCCAGCCTCAGCAATTTAGAGAAACCCTGTTCTTTTTTTCTTTTTCTTTTCTTTTTTTGTTGTACTGGGGATTGAACTCAGAGGCATTCTACCTCCGAGCTACACCCCCAGCCCTGTTTTTTATTCTTTATTTTGAAACCGAGTCTCACTAAGTTGCGGAGTGCCTCACTAGGTAGCTGAGGCTGGCCGCGAACCCGGATCCTCTGGTCTCAGCCTCCCGAATGCTGGGATTACAAGCATGCGCCACCACATCCGGCTAGAGAAACCCTGTTCTAAAATAAAGAGTAAAAATGGTTGTGGGTATAGCTCAGAGGTAGAACGCCCTCAGAGTTCCATCTCCAGTACCAAAAATAAAGTAAAATAAAGTTAGCACCAGGGCACAATATGTTATCTACAGTTCATAGTTCACATGTAACTTGAAATTAGAAACTGAAAGGAGAGTATTATAAGTGGGAGGAGAGATTTTATTAATTTGTTCAACAAATATTTATGGACTGGCAATTGAGCTAGCTGGTAGCAACTGAGCTATGTACCAAATCAAAGTTCCTCCCCAGTGGACCATTCTTCCTAGTGGGAAGACAGAGAAGGGTAAGTCGACAAATCCATATATAGATGTGTACACACACATATAACAGAACCAGTGGTAGGTGTCATGTAGGGTAGGCTCTGGAGAGGGCCATGAGGCCTGAAGGGCACAGGAGTGGAATGCTGGGCAGGGGACAGCAAGGGCACCTCTTGACTTCCCACAAGATTGATGTAGGATAGAAGAAATAATTAGGCAGGAAGGAGACAAATGGGGAAAAAAATACAGATATCACTTTAATGTAAACACCTGGAACTAAAGCGTGACAGCCTCCATTCCACCTTTGGAAGTTCCTTAGGCCCTGCCCCCCACCTAAGAGCCAGGACAAAGGACACTGGAAATTTACAGCTGAGGACAGACCCATCTTGAAACCTGAGAAAGAGGAAGGACTCAATTTGGACCACCTACTCAATTTGCGCCCACCTATACCTGAAGAAGGAGGAGGTCCAGACCTCTTCTGGGCCCAGCCCTCTTAAAAGCCTATAAAGGAAAGGAGTAAACCACGCCTCGCTCTCTTGGGACCTGGGAAGCGCATCAGGACAGGAAGATGCCGCTCACCTGTTTTCCTCCACCTTTCCCTTATTTTTCCTAAATAAATTCCTACTTTTTGTTCCTAAATGGCACGTGTTAAAATTCTTTTTATCACGGATGCCAAGGACCCACGTGTGGGACCGGGTTATCCCACAACAAGATCACGAGTGTCTCCCCCAAATCCCCGCAGATTAGGACTTCTTCCCTATCCTCTGGCGTTCTTCAGGTGTGGCCGATCCTTTGGGATGTGAGGCCTAGTGGGACAGAGGTCCTGGGCAGTTCACACAGCCCCGGGGGTCTGTGAGTCAAGTGGGCGCCTATGGCTGCTGTTTCCCCCCAACCACCCATGCAGGCCCTGCAGCCACAGGCCCAAAGCAATGGGGCAAAGGGTCCTGGAGAGAAATCTCCAAGACTGTGAGGGAAACAAACCTTTCTGCTTTTATAGTTGATTTCTCTCTGGCTCCAGTGTTTGTTACAGCAATGATGTTACAAAAGAGGCCCGTTTTGCATGCTGTGGAGGACTCTATTCACTCAAAGAACAAGTTTTGCAAGAGAAAGGGTTTATGCAATAGGCGGCCAATCTGAGGGGATGGGAACTCCAAGTCTGAAATCCACCTATGGGCAGACAGGGGTTGGCTATTTTCGGGTAAAGAAGCAGGGTGAGCCGGGCGTGGTGAAGCACGCTTGTAATCCCAGCATTTGGGAGGCTGAGACTGGAGGATCCAGGTTCACGGCCAACCTCAGCTACTGGGTTCAATCCCAGCATTTGGGAGGCTGAGACTGGAGGATCCGGGTTCACGGCCAGCCTCAGCTACCGGGTTCAATCCCAGCATTTGGGAGGCACTCCGTAACTTAGTGAGACCCTGTTTCAAAATAAAGAATAAGAAATAGAGCTGGGGGTATAGCTCGGAGGTAGAATGCCCCTGAGTTCAATCCCCAGTACTGAAAGAAAAAGAAAAAGAAAAAAAAAGAAGCAGGGTGGTCTGAGGGGAGGTCTTCCTAGGATACAGCCCAGAAGCCCGTGGCGGGGGCGGTGTGAGGGCTGCGTTCTGGGTCCTGGACCTGCAACAGGAGACCCTCTGACACCAGCCCAGGCGGAGCGAAGGGGTTACCAGGACAGCCTGGACGCGTGGTCCCTGACCAGAGTGTGCGCGTGGCCCCTGACATCGGCAGCCAGCCGGCGAGGCTCGGGCTACTCAGGTCCCCTGGTGCCATCACCCACGGCTGACTAACACGTGAGTGTCGTCCCGCCCCGTCCCTTGTGGGCGGGAACATCAGTGGTGCCAGACACGGTTCCCGCGATGTCCAGCCGCAGTGGCCTCAGTGGAGCAGGAGGACAGAGCTGCGACGAGGCGACCAGCGCGGTAGGCGCCCAGAAGCCGATGGCAGGAATGTCAAGGGACCGCGGATAGCTGGAGGGGATCCAGTGCTGGGTCTGGTCGGGGCCCTCGGGGTGTCCACCTCTGGAGGCGGGGATTGCAGGAGTGAGGGGGACCCCTGGGAAGGCTGGGAGAGGGGCGCAAGGCCTGCCTGGAAGTTGCCTTGGCTAACACAAAGCCCAGCTAGCCAGCTCAGGCGCATAACCGTGACCCCGCTACCCAGGAGGCTGAGGCAGGAGGATGGCCTGAACCCAGGAATTCAGGGCCCGACTGGGCAACACTGGGAGACTCGTGTTCTAAAAAGAAAAAGAGTCAGGCGTGGTGCTGCACACCTATAATCCCAGTACTTGGGAGGCTGAGACAGGAGGATTGCAGGTTCACCGTCACCCTTAGCCATAAGAGGCCCTCTGCAACTTAGTGAGACCCTCTCTGTTTCAAAATAGGACTGGGGGTATAGCTCAGAGGTATAATGCCTCTGAGTTCATCACTAGTGCCAAAAGAAAAAAAAAAATTACTCCAGCACATCTGACCTTACTGGCAAATGTTACAAAATTTTCAGAGTAGTGCTCATTCATAGGTATCATTTTCTTTTTTTTGGGGGGGGGGTGCTGGGAATTGAGAACAGGGTCATTCTACCTCTGAACTACACCCCCAGCCCTTTTTCACTTTTTTTTTTTTTTTTTTTGAAGAGGGTCTTGATTGCTGAGAATCTCAATATGCTGCTGAGGCTGTCCTTGAATCTATGATCCTCCAGTCTCAGCCTCCCAAGTACTGGAATTAACAGGCATGCACTGCCACACCCAGCTGAGGTGGGATATGAATAACTGGCACATCTCTTTGCTACCTTTCCAAAATTAATTTCTTCCTTCCTCTCTTTTATTTATTTATTTTTATGTGGAACTGGGGATTAAACCCAGGGGCATTCTACCTACAAGCTACAGTACTAGCCTTATTTTGTTTTTATTTTGAAACAGGGTCTCGCTAGGTTGATGAAAGTCTCACTACTTGCTGAGGCTGTCCCCAAACCTGCCACCCTCCTGTCTCAGCCTCTCAAGCACTGGGATTACAGATGTGCACCACCATGCCCGGGCTCCTTTCCATGAGTTTCTCTATGAAGTACCTCAGCAACAGGAAAATGAAGAGTTGTCGCCACATGTACTAACAAGCAGCTCTGTGGAACCTAAGCCGGCCATCCCATCCCGGGCTCCCTGCACTTCTCACCTTCTTGTGCTAACCCAAGCCTATCACTAAGAGCACTGAAGCCCTCTCTCCTGTCAGGAGTCACCTACTTTTGCTTGTGCCATGCGGGGGCGGGGGGCATACTGAAGCCTTTAAACTTTGCATGGTTGTGCTGTTTCCTTAAAGGCAGCACTTTTCAGTGGGTAAGACACTTCCTACCCTGCCACTGACTAGCTGTGGGCAAGTCCCTTCCACTGTCTGTGTCACTTCTCACCAACAAACAGGATGCCAGTGACACTTCCCTCCTAGGGCCAACAAAGGGCCCCAAAGTTCAGGCCCTGGGTCAGAGAAAGGCATGACAAAGGTGGACATGACACCAGTGACTGCACAGCAAGTCCACAGGGCTGCTTCCGTCCTGACTCTTTGTGCAGAGGCTTTCCTGGGTCACTTTGCCTAAGGGCTTTCTCTGTGTCCCTATCCCCAACAGACCAGGAGTGTCCCCAGGATCAGCCCTCAACAAAGAGGGGTGTGGTGGCTCACACCTGTGATCCCAGTGCCTGGGAGGCTGAGACCAGAGGATCCCAGGTTCGAAGTCAGACTCCACAACTTAGAGAGACCCTGTTTCAAAATAAAGAATAAAAAATAGGACTGGGGGTGTAGCTCAGAGGTAGAATGCCCGGTCAGAAGCACCTGGTTAATGTGCACCTAACCTTCCAACTTCTCAGAAGGGCATTTAAGAAATCTTGTAAAGTGCAGATACAGAAAAACAAAGAAAGCAAATTGCAGCTCCGTGAAGCACTCTAAGGCAGACACCTGTGTAGCGGTCGCTGAGCTGTCGTGAGGCACCTTCCCCTTGGTGTCCCAAGAGTAGAAGTGTCCGAGCCACCTGCCACAGGGGACCCTGCTCCTCCAGCCAGTTGCTCCACAGCCTGGTTGCCCCGTGGCTACCTGCTCCTTCATGGGAACACGTTTTGCTGGCTGCCTTTCCTGACCCCCTGGCTCCCCTCTGCCTGCTCCTGGGATCACCTTCCAAACATCGAGCAAATGGGCGGGCAGGGATGGTGTGGGAGAGGTGGGCAGGAGCAGGTCCTGGGGCTTTCTTTCCTGGGTACAGGCATCTGTGGGACGTGTGCAGCAGAGGCCTCTTCCTCTTCTCTCAGCTCGCTACACCCACTGGATCCTGAGAAATCACACTCTGACTTGCTGCAGGTTCAGTTTTGAAAACCCAGTTTCATTTGGTCATTCCAGTCCTAGGACAAATATCCGTGTAGATCTGCAGTTAAAAAAAAAAAAAAAAAAAATCCTGCCAGGCGTGTTAGGCATGCCTATAATCCCAGCTTCTCCCCAGCCTGAGGCAGGAGAGTGCAAATTTGAGGCCAGCCTTGGCAGTTTGGCAACAACCTATCTCAAAATAAAAAATAAAAGGAGCTGGTGATTTAACTATAGTAGAGAGTGCCTGAGTTCAGTCAATCCCTAGTAAAAACACACACACACACACACACACACCCCACATGAAAAACAAAACAAAGCAAAACTGTCAAACAAAAAAACCCAAAACTGAAATACCAAATCTTTCTGACATGAGCTATAGGAAATGCATAGATAGGAATTACCAGGGTACTGTTTTCATGGCTTTTGGTGTTGCCTAATCCTAGAAGCATGACTTGCTGGCCAAGGTACAGGCCCAGAAGCTTCAGTGAGGGAGTGGGCGTCCTGTGGGCTGGTAGAGTTACAGAACCCGACCTTGCAGATAAGCATCTCCTGCCAGCCCCTCAGGGGCATCTGCAGACTCCCCAGAGGTCTCTTCAGCCTTCAGGGAGAGTGAATTAGGGTGTTGAAAGTGACCCTTTATCTAAGGCTGAGGAGTAACTCCACCATGAATCATATTTGTCTGGCTACTGTTTATGGGAAACAGGCCTTTTATGGACTATTTGTAATGTATTTTGAGGGGGAAATTACAGTTTTGCTGGATTAAAAAACAAAACAAAAGACAAACAGGAGCCGGGCATGGTGGCGCATGCTTGTAATCCCGCACTTGGGAGGCTGAGATTGGAGGATCTGGGTTTGTGGTCAGCCTCAGCTGCTTAGTGAGGCCCTCTGCAACTTAGTGAGACCCTGTTTCAAAATAAAGAATAAAAAAATAGGGCTGGGGGTGTAGCTCAGAGGTAGAATGTCCCTGGGTTCAATCCCCAGTACTGCAAAAAAAAAAAAAAAAAAGACAAACAGTCAAGTGGGTGGTGCATGCCTGTAATCCCAGTATTTGGGAGGCTGAGACAGGAGGATCGCAGGTTTGAGGATGACTAGCAGCTCCTTAATAATCCCCAGCTGTCAAACCCAGTCCCAGAAAGAGCCCCGGTCTGTGAATGAAGGTCCTGCTGACTTAGCAAGACCCTGTTTAAAAAAATAAATAAAGTGGAGGGGAAGAGAGTAGTTCAGACGTAGAATGCCCCTGTGTTTAATTCCTAGTACCACACATAAAAACCTTAAGTCAATGTCATAGGAACAGAGTCTCTCCAAATGGTTGCCTGGTGCTGGGGGAGAAGGGTTTAATGGAGTTTCAGTTTTGCAAGATGAAAAGTCCTGGAGATTGGGTGCTCGACAATGTGAATGCACTTAATACCACTGACTATGCATTTTAAAATGGTAGTTCTATATGTTTTGTGCCTTATCCAAAATTTTATACACTTAAAAAGAAAGGAGCTTGGTGTGGTGGTGCACACTTGTAATCCCAGTTCTTGGACACTGTAGTACTGAGAGAGGAGGATCACAAATTCGCAGCCAGCCTCAGCAACTTACTGAGGGCCTCCGCAATTTAGTGAGACCCTGTTTCAAAATAAAGAACAAAAAATAGGGCTGGGAATGTAGCTCAGAGGTAGAATGCCCCTGGGTTTAATCCCCAGTACCACAAAATAAATAAATAAATAAATAAATAAATAAATAAATAAATAAAGAAAGAAAGAAAGAAAGAAAGAAAGAAAGAATAAGCTGGGCGTGGTGGCGCACGCTTGTAATCCCAGCATTCGGGAGGCTGAGACCGGAGGATCCGGGTTC
>PVLC010045566.1:0-11753 GCA_004027655.1 Graphiurus murinus | reverse complement strand
TTTTATTTGATTTTGTAGTGCCTGTAGATCAGGGGCTGTTAGTGTTGTTCCAGATTCCTAATAAATGGTTTTACACCTGTGGCCAGGAATGCTAGTAATCATTATAATTACTTGATTTCCTAAATACAGCACTGCTTTTTCTAAGGCTGAGATATGAGTTTCTAGTTTTTTATCTATGATTTCTTGTGTAGCTAAAGCTGGAGTAACATTACGGGACCATGAATTAACATGATGAGCAGTATTAATATTGGTAACTAAGGCAGTAGTTGAAAACAGCTAAAGAAGCAATAAATTTACAGGCAGCACAAACAAGGGCAGGAAAGGCAATCTGTCATGATGAAGATTGAGATTAGATATCTGGGCACTGAGCATCTCATCCTGGGTCCAGGAGATCTGGAGATACGGCCTCCAGGGAAGATGATTGCTTCAGCAATGAGACATGCCTGATGAGTCTGTCAGGAACCCACAGAGGAGCATCTGCATCCTGTGGAAAAATACAAGAAAATCCTTGCCCCACAGTTAGCAATAAATCAGGTCCTTTCCATTTGCTTGTCATTGGGTCTCTCCATTTTATCATGGTTTGAGAAGGCTTTATTTGTAAATTAGAGTGTCTTTGCATGGCTGTAAAGCCTTCTGCATTTTTATTTAGATGATTGATAACAAAAAGGGCATGAGAAAGAAGAGCATGTGGAGAGGCATATTTTAGCTCGGAATTAGATAGTTTTTCTATTTGAATTTTTAATGTTTGATGGATTCTCTCAACTATAGCTTGCCCTTGGGGATTATAAGGGATTCCAGTGGAATGTTTAATTCCTAAAGTATTACAAAGATTTTTTAAGCTGGCAGAAGTATAAGCAGGAGCATTATCTGTTTTAAGTTGTTTAGGGATTTCTATATACGCAAAAGCAGCAAACAAATGTTGCATGACATCCTTATATGCTTCCCCAGTCCCGGCAGAAGCAAAAATCACGTGTAAGAAAGTGTCCACCCTCACGTGAACAAAAGATACTCATCCAAAAGAAGGAATATGCATCACGTCCATTTGCCTTAATGAGTTAGGCGTAAGCCCTCTAGGATTGACTCCCATAGCCAATGAGGGAATATGAATTACACACTATTCGTCTTGCCTGTTCTCTAGTTAAGGGAATAAAGCATTTGTAATGTTTTAACATTTTGATGATGTATTTCATGACTTTCTTTAGCTTCAAATACAGTGGCTATAACTTTAGTAGCTTTATCTGGTAAGGCATTTCCTGCAGCAAGCGGACCAGGAAGATTACTGTGTCCCCTTATACGTCCAATAAAGTAAGGATGAATTCTATTCCTAATTAGCTGCTGTAATCTTTTCTAAAGTACGGCTATATCAGATGAGTTAGATATAGATAAAGTTTCATTAGCTGGAAATAATGTTGTTATATATTTAGAATCTGTAAAGAGATTGAAAGGCTTGGGGGTAATGGTAAAAGCATGTATGACATCCACTAATTCTGTTCTTGGACAGAAGTTTCTTTAGTTTGGAGAATAATAGGTTGGTCTGAGCCTTTTATTACACTTGTTCTGCTGTTAGAGGAGCCATCTGTAAATAGGGTCACAGCATTTACTAAAGGTTTTTTGCTGATATTTTTAGGAAAAATAAATTCATGTTGAGAGAAAAAATGTAAAAGCAGGCTATTAGATAAATGAAAACGAATCTGTACAGCAAAATTCTATAAAGAAATAGCCCATTCACCAGAATTATAAAGCAAACATTCTAACTGCTGTTTATTATAAGGAAAAATTTTATTATGAGGATCACTACCAAACAACTCTTTACTTCTAACTCTGCCTTTTTGTATTATCATAGTGATTAAAGTGGGCTAAGAGATATTAATTCTTTTTGGAGTGGAGGATAAATGTATCCACTCTAAAGGTGTGTTTTGCCACAGGCATCCAGTAGGAGTATAAGCAGTTTTTAGAATAATTAAATCCCACTTTAAATTATAATCTATTCTGGTAACCCAATGTTCATGAATAGCTTCTTCTACCTCTTTTAATGCTTGAATAGCTTTGTTAATTGGCGAAGAGAAGAAGGATCAGAGTCTCCTTTTAAAATATCAAAGAGAGGTTTTAATTGATGAGTGGATACTTTTAAGATTGATCTAATCAGGTTAATATTTCCTAATAACTTTTGAAAATCATTTAAGGTGTTAAGCTGGTCATGCCTGATTTGAACCTTCTGATTAGTAACAGTGGGAGATTTTATAATCCTTCCCAGAAAATTAATTGGTCACTCTGTTTGAATTTTTTCAGGAGCTATTATAAGACCATATTGATTGAGATTTTTTATTAATGATTGTAAGCATTGATTAACAACATTGGTATCACTATTGACCAAAAGAATATCATCCATGTAATAAATCATATAAACCTGGGGAAATTTATTTCTAGTAGTTATAAAAGCCATATCAACATATTTTTGACATAAGGTAGGACTGTTTTTCATACCCTGAGACAACACCTTCCATTGATATCTTTGATAAGGCCTTTGAAAATTTGGTGAGGGGAGACTAAAAGCAAATTGTTTTCTGTCTTGTGGAGCCAAGGAATAGTAAAAAATCAGTCTTGTAAATCAATAACAATAATTTGAAAGTTTTTATCTATAGCAATAGTAGAAGGTAATCCAGGTTGTAAAGCCCCCATGATCTCCATGGTTTTATTCATAGCTCTAAGGTCTTGTAACAGTCTCCATTTACCAGATTTCTTTTTAATAACAAATATTGGGGTATTACATGGGCTAGTTGAAGGTTCTATATGATCTTTTTGTAATTGTTCTTGAACTAATTGCTCCACTGCAGTCCTCTTTTCATTAGTGAGGGGCCACTGCTCTACCCATACAGGGTCATCTGATTTCCATGCTACAGGGTCTGCATATAGTACAGTGGCCCCTACAAAAAGGGGGTAAGGAATCTACATCATTATCAGATATTATAACAGTCATATTTGTAAGAATGTCTCTTCCCCATAAAGTAAAAGGGAGAGAAGGAAGTATATATGGTTGAAACATTCCCTGCTTTTTTCCTGTCTTCCAACGTAATATGCAGGCACTTTTTGCAATTTTTGAAGCCATCCTATTTCCCTTAAAGTTGAAGCAGCTTGTTGAGTAATCCAATCATAGGGCCGATCCTTTCCTGCAATACAGGAGACATCTGCTACAGTGTCCAGCAATCCTGTTATCTTTTTTACTTCTACTAATATAGTCCTCATGGGCCTATTTTCATCTGCCTTTTGTACCCAAGTAATAACATCACTGGAACCAAACCCTTTTGTTTTCCTTTCTTTTTTCATACTTTTATTTGCTGTCTATACTAAAGGAATTAGTAACAATTGCGCTATTCTCTGTCCTTTCCATATTTGTATAGTTTTATTTGGAGGGAGTAACATGATTTTTATTTCTCCAATAAAATATGAATCAATAACTCCGGGGGCAATTTGTAGCCCCTGCAGAGTTACAGAACTTCTTCCTAATATTAATCCCATAGTCTCTTTAGGCAAAAGTCTAAATGTTCCTGTACTTACTAAAGTAGTTTCCATATCAGGGGTTAAAATAATAGTCTCATTACTGTAAAGATCTAGTCCTGCACTTCCTGGAGTTGCTCTGGCCAAGTTGGAAATTGAGCTACTGGATAATTCTCTGGTGCTCTTGCTTGATTGTAGCCCCATTTTTGTAGTTGGGCCTGGGGTAGGCCCCTTAATCCATTTTTTGATTCCTGTTCTTGTGATTGAAGGGGAGGCAGGGGAATCCCATCTTTTGTAAATCATAATCTGCAATCCTTTTTCCAATGAAATCCTTTATAGCATCTTGGACACAAAGAAGGTGGGAGTTTTTGTCCTCCACCTCCAGTAGGGGGTGGCAGGATTATTTATTAGTGGACATTGATGTTGTATATGTCTGGCTGAATTATATTTATAGCATCATGGAGGGCCTCTATCATTATCTTTATTGTTTATTTCTTTTAAAAATTTGGTATATGTCTGGTCTTGTAATGCTGCAGCCATGGCTATGCCCTGTATATGAGCAGGAATGGAATCCATGCAGACAGGTACAAATTCTGATAAGGATCCTGTCTTTCTTATGGGTTTCAGTAAAGTCTGACAAGTAGGATTAGCATTTTCAAATGCCAATTGTTTAACAAGGATATCGGCTGCCTCCTTATTTGTGATGACTTTAGAGACTGTTTCCTCCAAGTGAGCTAAGAAATCTTCAAAAGGCTCATTTCCCTTGTGTTTAATATTAGAAAGAAAAGTTGTTTTTTGATCGGATGGGGGCAGGGCTTTCCATGCCGCAGAGGCGCACATGGAAACATCCCCTAAAACTGTTTGGGAGAGACTAAGTTGGCATTTTGGATCACTATACTCCCCTGTACCTACTAACATTAGCATGGTTACCTGGGAATGAGTCTGCTGGGATTTTAAAATTCTTTTCCTTGCCTGCTCATCATATTCAGTTTTCCATAACAGGTATTTCCCTGGTGGCAGACATGATTTTGCAATTTGTTGCCAATCAAAAGGAGTTAACCATTCGGAGGCTATCGAATCCATTAATTGTATAGGATAGGGGGAATTAGCCCTGAAGTCTCTGACCACAGATTTAAATTCTTTTATTAATTTAAAAGACAATGGTTTCCATTGCAGAGCTTCCTCAGCCTCATTGAGATTAACCACAGGAAAGGCGAAAGTAAAATCCCCATTTTGCCTAGCCTCTGCTGTAGCTCCTAAAAAGCATGATTCTTGGTAATAGGAAGGCTTTTTTGTTTCTTTAATTTTTTGACTAGGATTTAATGGAGGATCTGTGGCATTAGTAGAAAGGTTTATGTCATCTGGCCAGTTATCCTCCTCTGAATATTTAGCTGTAACTTTCTCTAAAGTTTGTTGCTTATTTGGGGAAAGTGATTTATCTTTGGAGTCAGAGTCTGAATTAGGCTGATTACTTTGAGTAGAATGATATGAGGAAGCCTCAGTCTTTTTTGGAAGGGTTCCCTTTGCTTCCTGCAGTTTGGAGGCTAAACATCTTGTTTCATGGGTAGGATCTAAAACATTTCTAAAAATATTCCATAAAGTAAAAACTTCCAAATGTTCCTGTACTTACTAAAGTAGTTTCCATATCAGGGGTTAAAATAATAGTCTCATTACTGTAAAGATCTAGTCCTGGACTTTCAGGTTTGTATAAAGAATAATAAGTTTTTACATCCTTTCCTAATTTTATCCAAGTTTCAAGGCTTAAAGTTGCCTCCTTAGGGAACCAAGGAGCTATCTCTTGCAAAAATTGAAAAAAATGTTTTAAGTTTTTGCGAGAGACAGAGATACCTCTTTTCTTTATCATATTCTGAACTATGTTTATAAAAAGTCTTCTTTCTTTGCTTTTATCATGATCCATCTTTATTACTCTTTTTTTTACTTTCAGAATGCTCCATCTTTAGTTGCTTGCTTTTAGAATGACCCATCTTTTAATTCTTAATGTTACTGCCCCTCTTTACCTGTTCTATTTCTAAGAGGGGGTCTGCAGGACCCTTGAGCAGCCTGCCTGTCTCAATGCCAATAAAATGAATAAAATTGGTGGGAGAACTTACCTAACGACCTCTAAGACATTGAGCTCGAGATACCAGGGTCCAGTCCTCGTGGTAGCAGGGTCGAGGGTCCCTCAATTGGTGTACAATGAGACAAGGTCATGAGAATATGCTCACACCCAAATGAAGTGAAGAAGCACATCTGTTTTATTTTTTGTCAGTCACAGATTTATACTATTTTTTTATAGTGAGGCATATAGAACAGGAATTTTTACAGACTTGTTTTTCTAAAGGTTAATCACAACCAGTTAAGTTTACAACACATATATAAAAATTCTTTTTCATTAGTTACAATCTTTACAATTTTGTTTAGCCCCTCTAAGCAGTGTTCTGTCTTATCTAGGTAGCTAGCAAGTTCCAAGGAGACCAGGTAGTGGGGAAACCAGGCAGTTGAAATTTAGATAAACTTGCAAATTCTGTTTCTAGGCTAAAGCTTGTTGTCTTAAAGCACTGCTAAGAGATCAGTATCTTTCAGGCCACATGTTTCCAAGAAGTTTTTCTTTATAACTAATAAAAAAGCAAAACCCAAAGCACCCATAATTTCCAGAATATAATAATGCAAAGTGGGAAATGTCACGCATTCCTTCTTTTGGAATCATCTGCCTTGCAGGATTCAAGTGGACTGAGCCTTGCTCAAGATCCAGCTACTAAGGTGCTGTCACAAATAGGTTTTAACCAAATGTTTGTACCATTAGACTTTTATCAAATGAGCTTTGACCATTAAACATTAAAGAGTCCCAAGTTCTGTAGTAATTCACCTATATTTCAACTTCAAATTATACCTGGCATTTCCTACAATGTACTCATGCTTAAATTGCCTTTTAAAAATATTTATTGGGTTACTTCAGATGTCTTCATATATGAACACTGAAACCTACTTGACTACTTTTTAATAGAGCCTTTGATTTCAGCTATGCATGATGAAAATACTCGAACAATTTTGTCTGTGCTAAATGTAAACTGTAATATAGTTTACTGCCATGACAACTGAGCAAAAGTTTGATAAAAGAACTTCACTGTAATAAAAAACATATTTCTTAACTAGTAAAACCTGACAATATCACTATATCCTCATTTTTCTACAGGGCTGAATTTGAGATGAAGACAATTTAAATGTTCTATTATTTTTAAATTTCAAAAAATTCCTTCCTTCCAAATGAATTTGTTATAAAAAGCAATTCATAATATAAACAATTTTTCTCATCCTAAATTTGCATACGCTGATACAAACTTTGAAAAGGCAATATGCTCTTTTTCAGTTTTAATAGCTCTATTTGCCCAACTATTTTACAAGACTAAATCAGATCAGAAGACTGTATTATATGAAAGAAGACTGGTGTTTACATCCCAGAAATTTCACCTAATAGCTATGAATATATATTATATATATGTATATACACAAATGTATTGTATATATATGTGTGTATAAAATGGTGTATACACATATGTTGGGTGGGTGTGTGTGTGTGTAATGGTATATACATACTACATTCCTACCTAGTACATGAGTTTTGGGGTCTTAAATAATGTATGTGAAAGTCCTTTGAACAACTAAACATGGTAGTACTAATAGATGAACAGGATATCGTTTAAGCAGTTTCACCTCCTCACTATTTTCTCCTGTAATAACTCACTCTTCATTATTTTAGTATTAAAGTTCTCCATCTCCATCACTTGATGTTTCATTTCCCAATGCACAGTCATTAGACCATCCTTAGTAGAATCACTGGGGAGAAGCAAATTTTTTTCTAATTAAAAGTTCTAGAAAACTAACCCTAGTATCAGATTATCATGGAATATGGCTCAGGGACTTGCTTTTCTACTGAACATCGGAAATGGTTTTTTTTCACACAAAAGTTTGAGTAACGCTAAAAAAAAATGTGTTCTTCCTCTCTCTCCCACTCTTTTCCCTAAATAGTATTTGTATACTGTATATTGGCTAAAAATGGTCAAGACTTTCATCCTTACCTATATAGACTCTCTCAGAAAAGTGACTTTGCAGCTCTTGCCATCAATAGATGGAATCTGTTTTTGCACCTCTTGACTAGGACTTGTTTTGGCCTTAGAAGTGACATTGTGCTGGTTTCAGGCCTCAGCTTTAAAAGGCCTAGGTGGAGGTACTTGGGAACCTCCACCCACTCTTCTGGAACCCTTCTACTACCTGCAGGAAGCAAGGTCCCCAAGTGACATTAGTCAACCCAGCTCACCACCATCTCACTTGTAAGACTGTTGTCCAGAACAGAATATTCTGCAACACTTGAACTCAGCAATCCAAGAGCCATCTGGTATATAAACCCAGATCTGTGTGATCTTGGGGTCCCTCAACTGTGATTCCACTTGGGCACACACAGATGTGACTCCATTCACCTTGGGCAGCTTTTCTAAGCCTTGGGGGACTGGCTCAGTATGACTCTCAGGCTTCCACTAATTCCTTTTACCTATCTGTGGGCAATAAAGTTGCGTTGCCCTACTTATACAATGTTCTGTCTTATTGGACTAGATCTGAGAATGCAAGTGGGAGGGCTATTGGAACTGCTTTATCACCTAACAGCTTCCCTAATTGTATTGGGACTTCTGGGATGATGGGTATTTTTGAGCCTCTGCCAGATTCAAGAACTCTTGCACTATTACCATGGAAACCAACTTAGGCTATACTGCTGGAGAATGGAAGAACACATCCAGAGTCAGTGGTCCCAAGTGTACCAAAAGAGGCCACCCAGACAAGTCACCTATGAGGCACCTGATTAGTCAACTGTAGATGCAAGAATGAGGTCAACCAAGACAGGAGAAATATCCATCTGATCAGTACATCAATAGGCAATAATATATGCTTACTGTTTAAGCCACTTAATTTTAGTTGGATTCTTACACAGCAATATCTAACTAATATACTTCACACATTAATAAAGTAAGATTACAGTAATAAAGGTGGTTTTCCATAGTCTTCAAAATCAAAATTAACCTTTGTAATATTAACTTAAATAAACACGTAATTTATGCACTTTGAGAACTTGAAATTCTCATCTGACTCTTGCTAGGCTTATAATTTTTATTTTTTTTTTATTTCTCTGCCTATATTTTTGGCCTTAAAAAATTCAGTCACTTATTTACCCAGGTAATTCTACATGGATAACTCCCAAATATGCATGTCTAAACATCACTTCCCTTTGAAGCATAGGATACAGTCTACCAACTATCTATTACCTACAGGCACCTGTCAAAGCATAAACAAAATCCATGACTATGTTTGAGCTTCATAAACTTTTAAATATATGTTTTCAAACTATAATTTAAACTTTTTTGAAAATCACATTAATGTCTCTACATTTTTCTTGAATAAAGCAAATGTATATTTTTTGAAATATTACAGTCCTAAATGTTCAAGCTCCATGGCATAAATTGGGTAATCTGACAGCTAGAAAATACATATTTATTTTTAAATTACTAGTATAAGTAATATAGTATTTAATCTATTGCAGTTATATTTAACAATTAACAGTTTATTTCAACATTTTTATCTAGCAGACATACTCTGCCTAGCAAGATGGTCATTTATGTTTATTCAGTTAATAGAAGTAATGTACAAGGTGGTATCTAAAATAAACAAAGATATTTTAAGTTTGTGACATTTGTTTCAAAATTTCCTTTTAATTAAACATGTTTATGCTTAAGAGCTGACTAAAATTCATGATTTCATCTTCTCCTGTGTCACGGATGGGTTTATATTGTAACTTCCATGCTCAAGATATTTGCATGTTTATGACTTAACTATTCATTTTCTCCAGAAAACCTGATAAAACTTTTTGTTGCTGCTCTTTATTAAGTGTCAAATTTTTCTCTTTCAAGGAGTATGAAGCTTTCATGGTTTATTTTTCACATATCATATGTTTGTAAATATTCCCAAGTAAAATCAAATATTTTATTTTACAAATAAACACATAATATTCATATAAGTAACTAATAATAGCAATACTTGAAAGAAAGGGAATAATCAACTTTGAAGGTTTCTGTTTCTAATCCCAAGTCTAGAATTTGATAACACAGCAAAAAGTAGTTTAGTTACGTTGCTTACTTTCATAATTTATGCAATAACTTATTTTACAAAATATGAAATACTTTGTAATGGTGGGAGGTGATTTTTAGGTAGCCTGAAAATACTCTTTATAGATGGGTATTAGTTACTAAGGATTTGAAATCTTCTTCCTTTCACTACATATTGCATCAATAGAAAAGGATTCAGTACAATTGAAGTAATAGTTCTGCAGATGTGGCCAGGATCTGTGCAAAAGATGTCTGAAATCATGAATAAGTCAGACAACATAGAATCTGAAAATACCAGCAGTCAAAACAGAACCCAACACGGAATACTCTGTCAACAACAGAAGGCAAAGACAGAAGACTTACTTTCCTAACTTGGATAAGAAACAGTGTGTAGAAGCACATTTGGTCCTGGATAAAGGCGGGATAGAGTCATAACAGTGATAACAAAATATAAAATAATGCATTATATTGTATCAGCAATAATTTATTTCAATAATACTTCTAAATAAATTATTTGATGTTTGTCTAAAAATGTTAGTTAATATTTGAGGAATCTGATCAGAAGCTTCAAAGGGTGATAGTGTTAAATAGTGCAAAATTTACCTGCAGTAAAAATCAACACCATCAGGCACGATTACTTTTCACTCATGTAATGATATAAAAAAATTCACCAAGCATGTAAGTTTTCATTGCACCAGAGAAGTCACCTTCTATATTTAGAGTCCTGCATCCCTCCAAGTCATGAATCTGAGTTCAAGTCTGGCCATTCCAGATGTTGGAAAGGTGTTATGTTAGCGTTGGTGAGTTTTCTGTGTATTTTTTGAGTCTGTGGATGTAGAGTGGAACTGCCACATACTTCATGTTTGTGCCAGTTAAAAGCACATATTTTGGGTTCAGATAACTTAATTTCATGCTTGCTGTCATTATAATGTGTCACCTGGTAGCAAGGTTGTGGAGAAAGAGTTATATCATTGCCAACTTTCTCTAACCTTTGACAAATATCAATAATTAAACACAGAACCTGACATTTTCTAAATGACTAAATTAATTAGACCAAGTGTAGGTGAGAATCAAAGCAGTGACATTGCTTAGTTGTCCTGACATAGAAGTCTTAGCCGTTGAGTAGTGAAAGTGATCATTATTTAACAAAAGAAACTTAAAATGAATACATCTGATAGTGTTTGCTTTGTATGTGTGGAGCTGAATTCACTGTATGCCTATCTCTATATGCATATGTGTGTATGTGTGTATACATACATATATATATATATATATATATATATATATATATATATATATATATGCATGCTAAATATTAAACCAATCCCTAAGCTTTTCATTTTATTGAGTAAAGTCATAAATGATGTCAATTCAGTCATCAAACAAGTATTGTGCTCCCACTGTGTGCTAAAGAGGATGCAGGAAAGTAGAGTTAAGGTAGAGGCCCTGTCACAAGAGCTTTTATAAGAGAGCAAAGGAAACGGGCAAAAATGACAGAAAAAATTTAAGATGAAAGCAGGCTAAGATAAATCAAAATGTTTTGAGCAAAGTGTGGTAGGGAAACAGAGTGTGTGGTAATCTCTGTTTCCTCATATTGGAGAATCAGAAGTTTTCAAAATGAAGTTATATGAAAAGATGAGTAAGAATTTTCCAGACCAAAAAAAAAGCAGAAAAATGTAAATAATTAAAGTGAAGGTTAAGAAATTCAATGTCTCTTTTATATAAAAAAGAAGAGGTAGAAATAGAAAATAAATTACATGTTAGAATCAGATAATGCAAGGATTTGGTCATTGAATAAATGAATATAAGCAGCTTAAATCTCCCTTAATCCATGAATGTTTGAAGAAAATGTAGCACAATTTGGCAATTCATAATTGCCAAACTACAGAACCAGCCAAGATATCTATCAACAGATGAATGGATTACAAAATTATGGGATACACACACACACACACACACACACACACACACACACACACGCACGAATTGTGCACAGCCATAAAGAAGAACAAAATTATGTCATTTGCAGGAAAATGGATGGATGGAACTGGGGAATTTTATGCTAAGTGAGATTAATCAGTCACAGAAAGTGAAAGGTCAGATATTTTC
>PVLC010045565.1:0-11669 GCA_004027655.1 Graphiurus murinus | reverse complement strand
ATGCTGGGATTACAAGCGTGCGCCACCACGCCCGGCTTGCTGAGAGTCTTGATAAATTGCTGAGGCTGGTCTTAAACCTGCTATCTTCCTGTCTCAGCCCCCAAGTACTGGGTTACAGGTATGTGGCACCATGTCCATGAAAATGTTCTTTAAGAATTATAGAAGTCGGGCATGGTGGCGCACACTTGTAATCCCAGCATTTAGGAGGCTGAGACCAGAGGATCCGGGTTCGAGGCCAGCCTCAGTTGCTTAGTGAGGTCCTCTGCAACTTAGTGAGACCCTGTTTCAAAATAAAGAATAAAGGGCGCCAGGTGTGGTGGCGCACGCTTGTAATCCCAGCATTTGGGAGGCTGAGACTGGAGGACCCGGGTTCGCGGCCAGCCTCAGCTACCTAGTGAGGCACTCCGCAACTTAGTGAGACTCAGTTTCAAAATAAAGAATAAAAAATAGGGCTGGGGGTATAGCTCGGAGGTAGAACGCCCATGAGTTCAGTCCCCAGTACCGCAAAAAAAAAAAAAAAATAAGTAAAGAATAAAAAATAGGGCTGAGGGTGTAGCTCAGAGGTAGAATACCCCCAGGTTCCATTCCCAGTACCGCAAAAAAAAAAAAAGAATTATGGAGCTGAGTGTGGTGGTACACGCTTGTAATCCCAGCATTTGGGAGGCTGAGACCAGAGGATCCGGGTTTGCGGCCAGCCTCAGCTACTTAGTGAGGCCGTCTGCAACTTAGTGAGACCCGGTTTCAAAATAAAGAATAAAAATAGGGCTGAGGGTGTAGCTCGGAGGTAGAATGCCTCTGAGTTTAATCCTCAGTACCACAAACACACACACACACGCACAGAATTATAGGAAATTTTTTTTTTTTTTTTTGCGGTACTGGGGATTGAACTCAGGGGCATTCTACCTCCAAGCTATACCCCCAGCCCTAGTTTTTATTCTTTATTTTGAAACCGAGTCTCACTAAGTTGCGAGTGTCTCACCAGGTAGCTGAGGCTGGCCTCGAACCCGGATCCTCCGGTCTCAGCCTCCCAAATGCTGGGATTACAAGCGTGCGCCACCATGCCCGGCTTGCATGATTCTTTTGTGTGTGTGTGTGTGTGTGGTACTAGAGATTGAACCCAGGGGCATTCTACCTCCGAGCTACACCTCCCAGCCCAATTTTTTATTCTTTATTTTAAAACAAAGTCTCACTAACTTGTGGAGGGCCTCACGATGTAGCTGAGGCTGGCCAGGAAACTTCGATCCTCCTATCTCAGCCTCCCAAGTACTGGCCTCTGCCACACCTGGCTTCTGCACGATTCTTTTTAAATTTGGTCGTACTGACTGTGCATGTCAGCACTATGGCAGGAGAGCATTTACCTCGTCTGTTCTTGTAGGTTCTCACTGTAACTCCGTTGTGCTTAATCTTTGTGCATCAAAACTTTCTGTTTAGTGTCCTTTCCTTAGGCTAGAGTCATAGATGTAGAATCTTGGAGCTGAAAGGTACATTTCAGAGCCTTCAGTGAAAGGTGCCAAGCTTGGTTTCAGCATGTGTGCCCTCGTTCTGAAGCCGGTCTAAAAGGCTGCTTTTCAGCCGGGCGTGGTGGCGCACGCTTGTAATCCCAGCATTTGGGAGGCTGAGACGGGAGGATCCAGGTTCACGGCCAGCTTCAGCTACCTAGTGAGGGACTCCACAACTTAGTGAGACCCTGTTTCAAAATAAAGAATAAAAAATAGGGCTGGGGGTATAGCTTGGAAGTATAATGACCCTGAGTTCAATCCCCAGTACCGCAAAAAAAGTAAATAAATAAAAGGCTGCTTCTCTAGCAAGCAGATGTCTCCTTGTGAGGAAAGGGAAGGGAGCTGGTGCAGGGGGAAGGCGGGGCGCTCCCCATGCTTGCAGCCTGCTTCTCTGCCTTCCCACTCTCCATTCTGCATCTGCCAAGCAGGATCTCGAACCTGGCAAGAATGCCCCTCCCGTGTAGTAAAGAGAGAACAAAACTCCGTTCTCAGCCAGAGCACCCCTTCTCCCTGGGGTGCGAGTCTTTCTCGCCCTGGGGAGTGGTGAGAAGCAGCATGCTTCTCGTCCTGTCAGGCCAGCAGCCAGGGAGGAAGGGGAGCTGCCTAACTCTTCCCTCACGGACCTTTTCAGGGAGCCCGAGTGGACACGAGAGACCACAGTGGAGCCACAGCCCGGATGCTGGCCAGGCAGTACGGACACATGAAGATCGTGGCCCTGATGGACACTCACTCACCTGCCCTGCCCAAGAGCCTCTACCGGAGCCCAGGTAGCTTCCTTAGCTGTTAGGAAGGGAAGGCGGGCTGCCGTCCCTGTCCACCACCCCCCACCCCCGAGATTTGGCTCTGGCATCTCTACCCCTTCCTGCTGGCTCCTGGTTTAAGGTCTAAGGAGAGAGAGAGAGAGAGAGAGAGAGAGAGAGAGAAAGAATATGAATGTGATACCCCAGAGAGAGGCCCTGCCAGCCTGAAGACATGCATAGCATGTGGATATACAGCCTGGGGCCCTCTCAGAGGGGTCCCTTCTGGCGTTTATATTTTTTGACTTTGCCAACGATGGTATTGCCATCTGTTTTGATTTTGTATAGTCAAATGTATTTATTTCTTGTGGATTTCAAGTCATACAAAATCTTTCCCAGCTGGGTGCAGTGACACACACACCTGTAATCCCAGTGACTTGGGAGGCTGAGGCAAAAGAATCACAAGTTCAAGGCCAGCCTAGGCAACTTAGCAAGACCCTGTCTCAAAAGTAGTAGCCAAGCCAGGCGTGGTGGCGCACGCTTGTAATCCCCGCATTCGGGAGGCTGAGACCAGAGGATCCGGGTTCGCGGCCAGCCTCAGCTACCTAGTGAGGCACTCTGCAACTTAGTGAGACTCGGTTTCAAAATAAAGAATAAAAAATAGGGCTGGGGGTATAGCTTGGAGGTAGAATGCCCCTGAGTTCAATCCCCAGTACCACAAAAAAAAAAGTAGTAGCCAGGTGTGTTGGCACAAAAGTGGTAGCCAGGTGTGTAGGCACACCCTGTAATCTCAGTATTTGGGAGGCTGAGACAGGAGGATCACAGGTTCATGGTCAGCATCAGGAACTTAGTGAGGCTCTCAGCAACTTAGACCCTATTTCAAAATTAAAAAATAAAATAGGGCTGGAGGATGTAGCTCAGAGGTAGAATGCCCCTGGGTTCAATCCCAGCATCAATAAAAATAAGGCGGCCTGGGGTTGTAGCTCAGTGGTAGAGTGCCTCTGGCTCTACTGCAAAATAAAAAAAAGAAAATCTTTCCCTAGGCCCTGGTTATGCATGAGTTCACCTGTTTTCTTCTAGCAGTTGTGTGGTTCCAGTTTGGTTTGTGTGTGAGCTGGGAGTTGGACCTAAGTTCTAATGTGCACCAGAGGAGGGCTCTACTACTCAGTACATTCTCAGCCCTGTGGTTTTTCTGTTTTATATTTGGATTTCTGATCCATTTATACTTTTTTTCTTACACGTAATGTGGGCTATGGATTCAGCTTTATCTCTTTTTGAAGGGGCCCTGGGGGTTGAACCCAGGAGTACTCTACCCTGAGCTACGGCCCCCAACCTTTTTATTTTATTTTGAGACAGGGTTTCTCTAAGTTGCTGAGCCCTTGAATTCGATCCTCCTGCCCTGTTCTCCTGAGTAGCTAGGATTACAAGTGTGTGCTACTGCACTTGGCAATCTTACCTTTTCCCACGTGGCTGCACAGTTGTCTTCACATCATTTATGTAAAAGTCCATCTTTGGCCTCGTGATTGGAGATGCCATCTTTTTTTTTTTCTTTGTGGCACTGGGGATTGAACCCAGGGACATTCTACCTCTGAGCTACACCTCCAGCCCTATTTTTTGTTCTTTATTTTGAAGCAGGGTCTCACTAAGTAACTGAGGCTGGCCTCGAACCCGAATCCTCCGGGCTCAGCCTCCCGAGTACTGGGATTACAAGTGTGCACCCCATACCCGACTCAGCTATTGCTTGTTAATTTTTCTGAAAAAAGTAACTTGAATATCACTTTGTCTAGTTCCTTAAAAAGTGTTCATATTTTTATTGAGATTGTAGTATATTTATAAATTTACTGTGTCTTTCTGTTGTTGAGTCGTCCCATCCAAAACAAGGGATGTGTTTTTGTTCCATTATACTTGCATTTATCCTGAGGTCTTTGTCTTTGGGGCTTCCCTGTGAGCTGTGACTGCGCAGCAGATGTGCCTTGCTGTGACACTGAGTGTGTCCTGCCCAGGCCACTGTGGCAGCAGGGCTGCGGCCTGGCTCTGCCTTTGCCTGCTTGTTTATTTTGACACACTCTGAGAATGGGGCAGTTCTGGTTCTGCAGCCGCCTTTACCTTGCTGACTTCCACTGAACATGTGTCCTACATCACTTATTTTTTCTCTTTGGTGGAACCAGGCTCCTGCTCAGGTACATCTTTGTTCATGGAGGAAGCGTGGCCCCTGGGGCTCCTCGATCCATGTATGGGTCCTTGGCTATGGAACTTGCTGGCCTGCTTGGCAGCTGCTGAGTGAGCGAGCTGGCCAGCCGCCCAGAGCCAGGCTCAGCCCAGCTCCTGTCCTGGCTCAGAGCTGTCCTGTAGTAAGCACCGGCTCAAGGGAGTACAGAGTATGTGGGTCTCCGCCCCATTTACCAACTCCAGAATGAGATCTCACCAGTTCCTTCTGTATATGCTTCATGGTCTCTTAAAAGTAGAATCAGATGGGAGCTTTATACAAATAAATGCCTGAATTTTGCCATATAGATATGATCAATTAAGAGAAACTATGAAATGATGAGAGTTGTAAGCATGTGGAGCTCTCAAACTCAGGCAGGTACTGACTGAATTAATTTGTAAAACATCAGAGACATGGGTTTGCTCCCCAAGAAGTTGTTCAGGTTGAAAATATAAAATTGTTGAGCCGGGCGTGGTGGCGCACACTTGTAATCCCAGCATTCAGGAGGCTGAGACCAGAGGATCCGGGTTCGCGGCCAGCCTCAGCTACTTAGTGAGGCACTCCGCAACTTAGTGAGACTCGGTTTCAAAATAAAGAATTAAAAAAATAGGGCTGGGGGTGTAGCTCGGAGGTAGAATGCCCCTGAGTTCAATCCCCAGTACCACAAAAAAATAAAATAAAATAAAATTGTGCCGGGCGTGGTGGCGCACGCTTGTAATCCCAGCATTCGGGAGGCTGAGACCGGAGGATCCGGGTTCGCGGCCCATTCGGGAGGCTGAGACCGGAGGATCCGGGTTCGCGGCCAGCCTCAGCTACCTAGTGAGATACTCCACAACTTAGCGAGACACGGTTTCAAAATAAAGAATAAAAAATAGGGCTGGGGGTGTAGCTCGGAGGTAGAATGCCCCTGAGTTCAATCCCCAGTACCAAAAAAAAAGAAAATATAAAATTGCTTAAGAAGTTGTGACTGATATTACCATATTTTTATGAAGCAGTATATTTACTCATACTTTCAACTTAGAACAGATTTTATTTCTTTTTTGGGAACTAGACCCAGGGCCTCTTGTATGTTAGACAAGTGGACAAGCTACATCTTTCACCCCTGAAAATTTATTTATGATTATAAAGTATACAGGCAGCCAGGCGTGGTGACGCGTGCTTATAATCTCAGCACTTTGGGAGGCTGAGACCGGAGGATCCGGGTTCGCAGCCAGCCTCAGCTACTTAGTGAGGCCCTCCGCAACTTAGTGAGACTCTGTTTCAAACTAAAGAATAAAAAATAGAGCCAGGCGTGGTGGCGCACGCTTGTAATCCCAGCATTTGGGAGGCTGAGACCAGAGGATCCGGGTTCGCGGCCAGCCTCAGCTACCTAGTGAGGCACTCCGCAACTTAGTGAGACCCTGTTTCAAAATAAAGAATAAAAAATGGGACTGGGGGTGTAGCTCGGAGGTAGAATGACCCTGTGTTCAATCCCCAGTACTGCCAAAAAAAAGTATACAGGCTTATTATGAAAAATTTGGCAACGTAGACAAAAGGAGCGTAATACTTAAATTCCGCTGTCCTCATTAATGTTTCAGTTCCTCTTGGCCCGGAGCAGTGGACTCACCAGTGTTGTACTCTTCAAGTCAAATATTGTGAACACACCTTTCTTTTTAACTTGAGTACTAGTTATGATTATTTTCTTCTGTTTTACCATAAAGACTGATAAACTAGTCCACTGCTGAACAGATTGTTTTAGAAGTGTTGGTTTCTGGCCTGCAGAAAAAGATGAAGATCTGAGCTCTTCGGATGAATCCTACCCTATTGCCCAGAGACAGAGGCCCTGTCGGAAGAAGGGCCTCAGCATCCACGAGGGCCCGCGCGCCCTGGCCAGGATCACGGCTGTTGGACTTGGAGGTGAGCCCCGCAACCCAGCTATGGTGAGTGCCCCACGATTCCAGGGGTCTCTGCTGTCGCATCTCGAGGATCTGTCTTGACAAAAACGGAATACTCTCAGGCCCTGACCCTTCATGCTCTAGGAGACTGGGAACTGACCCGGGCAATGGGAACGCGTCAGTCACCGGCCAGGGTTTGGGTTCATCTCCCTCTCGCTGGTTAAAATAAGAAGTGGAACTTTCTTTGAGACTAAGCTCAGATTTCATTCACTACATGGGTCACCTCTCTAAACCTCTTGCAGCCTCTTTACAGCCGTGGCTGGTCGCTTGGAGGTAGATGAGATGGTGGCCCCGAGCCCCCTCATCTGAGCCCTCTGAGGCTGGTGCCTTTGGAATGAGGGCCAGGTCTGCACTCCTGTGTTCATGTGGGTTTACGTGCCCCATTCTGTACACAGAGCAGGTGCCTCCACGGGGCTATGTGACCTTCTCCAGCAGTGACGAGAACCCCCTGGAAGGCCAGGGCCTCTGCTACAGGGACGTCACCTCCCCCATCAACGAGCGGGATGTGGAGAGCAGTAGCAGCAGCAGCCGGGGTACGCCTCCTGCCCGTCCTGCGCGGCTCCCCTAGAGCCAGGACTAGAGAAGGCCAGTTCTTGTGAGGAAACCAGAATCTGCTGTGGGGCAGGTGAGGGGAGCATTCGGTGCAGAGTCCCCGCAGGGGCCAGTCCAGGCACAGGGGAGTCATCGGCGGGAAGACCCTCCAGGCCCTCAGCAGTCCTCCTGCAGGGAGACGTGTTTAGACTGGCAGCTCTTTACGCAGTGCCCACCATGCACCAAGAACCCTTCTAGGCACTTGGAATTTATCCATGCACAGAAAAGCCTGTGCCTAAGCTGGGCGTGGTGGCGCACGAGTACAATCCCTGTTCTTGGGAGGCTGAGACAGGAGGATTGCAGGTTCAAGGACAGCCTCAGCAAGTAGTGAGACTCATCAACCTAGCGAGACCCTGTTTCCAAATAAATAAAATTGGGCTGGAGGTGTAGCTCACAGGTAGAATGCCTCTGGGTTCCATCCCCAGTACCACGAAAGAGAAAAAGAAAAGAAAAGGCTGTGCCTGCCACCCACGTAGCATGGGCTCTGGGACAGACGGCGTGAATCAGAAGCCTCGCTCGGCTGCTTGAGCAGCTCTGGCGCAGGCTCCGGGGAGGGCCCTCTGCGGTCCCGTGGAGGCCTGTTGTCAGGCATCCTGTCTTCCCTGTTCCCAGAGGAGCCGGCTTTCTGTGCCAGCCTCGGGGCCGTGCGGAGCAGCAGCAGCAGCAAGGGCCTGGCAAGAGCCCAGGGGCTCAGCAGTGAAGCCTCCTTGGAGAGCAACGAGGTGAAGTCTGCTTGACCCTCCGTCTCCTCCCTTGGTGTCGTGGGGGAGGTCTAGGCCTTAGCAAGTCTGGTTCCAAGTATTTGTGCTCATCAGTGCTGAGCTTGGGAGGCACTGTCTGGGGCCCGAGCTCGGGAGCTGCCTGAGTTCTGGTGGCACAAGCTTTGGGGAGTCACCTGGAGGCCTCTGCATGGTGGTGGTGGTGGGTGTTCAGCAAAGCTTCCAGGCTCGCCCACCCTGAGAGGGAACAGCGTAAATCCAGATGGCAAAGCCCAAAGTATGAGGAGGAGGGCCGGGTCTGGCTGCCGCGGTGTGGGCCGCCAGTCCTGAATTGCTCCCAACTCCCACCTCTTACTGCAGGATTCAGATCACGCCCGTAAAAGCTCCGTCCGCAAACAAACCAAAAGTTACGTGAAGACCAAGAATCGTTACAGCACCAGTGATAGCCAGTGGTCTCCTGGTGCCAGGACTTCTGAGACAGCCTGTCCCCCAGCATCTGTCCCCCAGGGTGGGAGGTCTTCCTCCTCAGGACCCCAGGTAAGACCATTGTACACCTGGTGTTCCTGCTCCTGGAGAGGTGGTGTGTTTGTGATTGAGAGGCATTTCTTGAGTACGTGTGAAGGACCAGGTGCCGTTGAGAGAACACAGTGGTGGCAGGTTTTCCCAAATCACCTGAAAACCTCGGCTCAGCGACAATTCCTAATGGTCAGTGGCCCAGATGCATGCTTGATGTTCTGTCCCCTCGCTGTCCATACTCCACTTGGCCTCCCCAAGCTTGGGGAGGAGAAAAACGGACTGTTTTCAGAGCTGCTTCCAGAGTCAGGGACGAGATGCACGTCATGGGAATGGCAGGTCACTTGCGATGGATGGAAACTGCGCAGTGCCCGTCTCACTGTGGGTCACCTGGCTGAGCACCTTAGGGAAGGCAGGTGCGATTCTGCAGCTCTGTGCTCTACTATATATGTTAATATCTGCTCATTTGGCCTCTGTGCCCTCTGTGGGCATGAATGGTACAAAGAGGTCAGTATTTGTCAGCTTCTGCCCCCCTCGGTTGCAGCTGGGACCTCAGCTCAGTGAGTAGATGTGCCTCAGCTCTTAGACACACAGTGTTGGAGAGTTTATGGTTGTAGTGGGATCTTAGGGCTGTTTCTCTGAGTAAAATGGTGGAAGAACCACCTCTAAAAATTTGTTCATTCAAAGCAAGAAAAAGTGGGCTGGGGATATAGCTCATGCACAAGGCTCTAGGTTCAGTTCCCAGTACTGCAAAAGCAGTAACAATGTCAAATGCAACAAAAAATGCAAACAAATTCTGGAGTTAAAAAGTACAATTGAAAGCCGGGTGTGGTGGTGCATGCTTGTAATCCCAGCATTTGGGAGGCTGAGACCGGAGGATCTGGGTTTGAGGCCAGCCTCAGCTACCTAGTGAGGCACTCTCTGCAACTTAGTGAGACCCTGTTTCAAAATAAAGAATAAAAAATAGGGCTGGGGGTATAGCTCAGAGGTAGAACGCCCCTGAGTTCAATCCCCAGTACCACACACACACAAAAAAAGTACAATTGAGCTGAGTGTGGTGGTCCGTTTCTGTAATCTCATTACCTGGGAGGCTGAGACAGGAGGATTGCCCTTTTGAGGATAGTCTCAACAATTAGCAAGACTTTCAGTAACTTAGACCCTGTTTCAAAACAAAGAATAAGGGCTGGCCGGGCGTGGTGGCACACGCTTGTAATCCCAGCATTTGGGAGGCTGAGACCGGAGGATCCGGGTTCAAGGCCAGCCTCAGCTACCTAGTGAGGCACTCCGCAACTTAGTGAGACCTGGTTTCAAAATAAAAAATAAAAAAATAGGGCTGGGGGTATAGCTCGAAGGTAGAAAGCCCTTGAGTTCAATCCCCAGTACCAAATAAAAAATAAAAAATAAAGAATAAAGGCTGGGGGTGTAGCTTAGAGGAAGAATGTACCTGGGTTCAATCCCACACACAGGTACAACTGAAATGAAAGTATCACTAGCTGAGCTCAGTAGCAGATTGCAGTAGGCAAGAATCAGCAAACTTGACACAGGCTGTCTGAGGGCATCTACCCTGAGGAGCAGAAGGGAGAATAAACAGATCCCTGCGACACACCATCAAGTGCACACCTGTGGGGTCTAGAACACAGAGGTGTGCGTGTGCAGGACAGCGGAGAGAAGAAAAGAGCAGAGAATAGTATAGGAATAGGAATAGCCTGCCCTTCCCCAGTGCAACCAGAAGCCCAGGTCGCACACCCAGAGCTCACACATCCAGACAGACTGCTGGATAAAGAGAATCCCCAGGGGAAAGAGGAGACGCGTCTCCAAGGCTTCTCAGTAGTGTGGGGATGTGCCTCGGCCACGTGTGTGTGCAGGCCCTCTGCTCTGCCTGAGGCGCTGCGTTGGGGTTCGGTGGGCTCAGGAGGGTGGTTAGGGTCGCCGCTGCCCCAGGCCTCCCGTTGTCTTTTGCCCTCTAGGACCTTGCAGCGCTGCTGGAGCAGATCGGGTGTCTGAAGTACCTGCAGGTGTTTGAGGAACAAGATGTGGACCTGCGCATCTTCCTGACGCTCACGGAGAGCGACTTGAAGGAAATCGGCATCACGTGAGTCCATCTCTGGCCCTCACCCTGTTCCAATCGAGCGTTCTGGGACCAGGCTCCATCCTGCTTTCTGGCATTCATCCCGGCAGTGGGAAGAGCCCCTCTGCAGCGGTGGGCTTTCCTCCTGCTGAGTCCTCGGTCCCTCGAGCCACCCGCTCAGCACAGAGGGCCCAGGTGGCTGCTAACATCGCGACATCAAGAGGGCCCGTGGACGTCATCTACCAGCTTGCTTTCTGGGGTCTGTACTTAGGGCTTTATTAACCTTTTTTCATGATTAGAACATGAGAATTCTACAAGTAACTGTTCCAGTCCCACTAGAGGTGGTAGGACAGCAGTGTGGGCTCCTTATTTACACTGGTTTCTTAGAACTTGTTAAGAGCTGGCTAAACCAGATACGGTGGTGCAGGGTTGTAATCCCAGTACTTGGGAGACTGAGACCAGAGGATCTGGGTTCGCAGCCAGCCTCAGCTACTTAGGCTCTCCGCAACTTAGTGAGACCCTGTTTCAAAATAAAGAAGAAAAAATAGGGCTGGGGGTAGAATGCCCCTGGGTTCAATCCCCAGTACATACACACACACACAAACACACACACACGTGCGCACGCGCGCACGCTTGGATAGAAAGTGCGTTAACCCAAAATCCAAATAACTTAAGCCTGTTGTCTTGAAACATCCCATGCGCACTGGGATAAATGAACATCGCGGCGTGTCTCTTTCATCCTAATTCCTTGTGAGTGCATGATACCAACGCCCCGCACTGCTCTCGCGCTCGGCCCTCTGGGCATCAGAGCGCATTCACTCGAGCCCGTCATTCCCTTGTATAGCTTCTAGATACTGCCTGGTGTTCTGTATTTCCCTGCAGGACTCCCTGAGCATTGCTTGCTTTTTTTGGGGGGGGGGGGGAGACTAGGGGTTCAACCCAGGGACATTCTACCTCTGAGTCATGTCCCCAGCCCTTTTTTTACTTTGAAACGGGTCTTGCCAAGTTGCTGAGGCTGCCCTTGAACCTGCAATCCTCCTGTCTCAGCCTTCTAATAGGCATGTGCCACTGCACTTGGCTCCTTAGCTTTTTTTGTGTGTGTGTGTGGCACTGGGAATAGAACCCAGGCGCATTCTATCTCTGAGCTACACCCCCAGCCCTATTTTTTATTCTTTATTTTAAAACAGGGTCTCACTAAATTGCAGAGTGCCTCACTAGGTAGCTGAGGCTGGCCGAGAACCCGGATCCTCTGGTCTCAGCCTCTCAAATGCTGGGATTACAAGCGTGCGCCGCCACGCCCGGCTTGAGCTTCTTAAAGATAAAAAAATCTTTGTCCAGTGGACCTGCCTTAAGGTCTTTTTCAGGGATGGTTTCTATTGGCTTTTATTTTAATTTTTCCTTT
>PVLC010045564.1:0-11754 GCA_004027655.1 Graphiurus murinus | reverse complement strand
CGGTACTGGGGATTGAACTCAGGGGCATTCTACCTCCGAGCTACACCCCCAGCCCTATTTTTTTATTCTTTATTGAAACCGAGTCTCACTAAGTTGCGGAGTGCCTCACTAGGTAGCTGAGGCTGGCCGCGAACCCGGATCCTCCGGTCTCAGCCTCCCGAATGCTGGGATTACAAGCGTGCGCCACCACGCCCGGCTGAGACTCGGTTTTAAAATAAAGAATAAAAAATAGGGCTGGGGGTGTAGCTCGGAGGTAGAATGCCCCTGAGTTCAATCCCCAGTACCCCCCCCAAAAAAAGGGGAACATGGGAAAGACACAGTAGTCACTACCCCAGGGCACATATCAAATCCTGACGGATAATTATACCAAGAACTCCATCCCCTGGGTCAATTAATCTGTCAGTTTCTGTTTCCATAAGAGGATCTTTTTATTCCTTTATTTTCCATGGTCACATCTGAAATGGACACTGTGGAGGATAACTTTCCTGGAACAGTTAAAATTTTAGCAGTCTAAGGAACCTAAATCCAGTGTTGAATCCAGAACTTGGGGCCAATTTTCACTTTGAGGTGACTGACTTTCAGAAAGCAGTAGTAGAGAGGTTGAGAAACTAGAGTTTTCAGTTGCCTCAAAGAGAGTAGGCAGGGTCAGGGGTATAAAAAAATGTGAGTTTGGGGCCTGAGGAAGAAAGATTTTAAGTTAGAACCCTGAAAGTCTACATTCTAGAAGATCCCCCCCTCCCCAGGTTGGCCTTGAACTCCTGGACTCAACAGATCCTCTGGTCTCAGTCTCTCCAGTAGCTAAGACTACAGGCACATGTCACCCTGCAGGTTCATCAAAAGTAACTTTTTTTTTTTTTTTTTTTTTAGGTACTGGGGATTAAACTCAGGAATATTCTATCTCTGAGCTACATCCCCAGCCCTATTTTTATTCTTTATTTTGAAACAGGGTCTCACTAAATTGCGAGTGCCTCACTAGGTAGCTGAGGCTGGCAGGAAACCAGGATCCTCTGGTCTCAGACTCCCAAATGCTGGGATTACAAGCCAGCACCACCACGCCCGGTCACAAAGTAACTTTAATTATTCCAAATTGAGTTAAGGTAGTCTGCCCCTAATCTAAGTGATACCCAATGAACCATACCTCCTGAAGTCCAAGCCTGGTATACTGCCTTCACACACTGATGCAATCTGGTCATGTGACTTGTTTCGGTGGCACAGTATGATACAAGTAAAGGCTACATGTTGAGGCTTGTTCTCTTGGAATGCCCCCTCTTGTATCCTTAAGAGTACCACTCTATGAGGAAGCCTAAAGCAGACAGGTGGAGAAGCCATGGAGAAAAAAACCAAACCAAAACACGGAAGTAAGCCAACAGTCTTCTTTTTGCTCCAGGATTCTTAGCTTCCATCTTCATTATTATATTATTATTATTATTATTTATTTTGTGTTACTGGGGAAGGAACCCAGGAGCATTCTACCTCTGAGCTACACCTCAGCCCTATTTTCTTTCTTACTCAGTTTCTTGAACCTGTGATCCTTCTGTCTCAGCCTCCCAAGTACTGGGATTATAGGCGTACACCACCACACCGGCTCAATATGCTTTTAAACCTAGATTCTTGGCTTTTGCCTATTGACCTCTGAACTCAGCCCGAATCATTCCCACTTAGTTTCATGCCCTGCCCTGATGCCATCTGAAATGAGAAGCCTGCTGAGGCTATGTCACCCTTAATCTGGTGTATAACAATGTAATAAAGGTTTGGAACCGTGACTACCTCTTCTTAGCTCTTATCTTCCCAGGTTTCCATGTCTGGAATTACTAGGTTTGGATTACTTGTTTCAGATGTAGGGTCTATCAGAACTTAAATGTAGTATTTCTTTGCTTACAACTAAAAACCTATTCAACACATGGGGTTAGAATTTCAAGGAATTTACAGTCCGGAAGACAGGGCAGCCTCACACTGCACGCAGAGTTGGACAGCGGGAGCCTCCGCCTATGCATGCCTGACAAGGACAGGCGCTGACCGAGGCTGGCCAGTCGCTACTGGCGTCTGTGGGCTTCAAAACGCACTTCTAACGTCCGCAGCTGGTCTGGGGTTGCAACGCGTCCAAGGTGCAGGTGCCCCGCCTGGCGGCTGCTTCCTCCTCAATCTGCCGCTCCTGCGGACACTAGGGAGCCCAGGAACCCGATCGGGACCGGTCGTGCGTGAGTCTCCTGAGACCCATGGGACCCTCGGCCCACTCGCCGGCACGTGCAGCACGCGGGAAACCCGGAGCTCCGGCCCCGGAGAGATGTCGCAGACTACTATTTAGTCTCACCACACCGACCCGCTAAAAAGCAAGCGAGAGATCGAGCGCGCAGGCGCGGGCCCACTTCCTTCCCGGCACCCCGAGCGCCAGCCTTGGCCCCGCCCCCAAGGGCCCGCCTCCCTCCGGGCCCGCCCCCACCAGGCCCCGCCTCCAAAGCCGGGAGGAGGGACCGGAAGCCACTTAAAGCAGAGCTCGAGGTGACAGCGAGCGAGCCGGGCGTCCTGCGCTGCGGTGTCCTGCGCTAGTCGGCGGGATGGCCCGTGCGCGGCTGGCCGCGTCGCCGGCCCGCGGCCCCTAGACGCCGACGCCGCCCCGCCGAGCCTCGCCGACGCCTGCACCACCGCCGCAGCAGGACGTCCCCGCGCCGCTGAGGTAAGGCGCGGGTGCCGGCGTTGCGGGACCCGGCCGGGATGGCGGCGCGGAGGGCGGGCGAGGGCGGTTGTTCGGGCTGCCCGTGTGCAGGGTCCCGCACTGCTGGTCGCCGGGCGTCCGGCAGGTGTCCACACTCGGCGACGCCGGGGTCCGCGGAGACCACCGGCGTCCGCTCTCCCTCTAGGTCCGGGCGGGCAGACGGGTCGCGGGGGTGCCTCCGCCGGGCGGCAGGCGAGGAGACAGGGGGCTGCGGCTTCTCGTCAGCTCGGAGCGCGCCGCGCCGCCCCCTCCTCCCGCCGCGCCGCGCCCGAGCCTGGCGGGACGTCCTGAGGCGCCGGGAGCCGGGCGCGCGGGCTGCGGGCGGGGACGCGGCCGGCAGGAGGCGCCGCTCGGACCCGGGGCGTCTGCGGAGGTGCGCCCGCGGGGAAGTGCCCTTCCGACCGCCGCCGTGGTGTTGTGCCAACGAATTGAGGAACTAGGTCCTCGCGGCTTCCCGGCTCCGGTTCTCTCTGCGGCTTCTCCAGTTTTGTTTCCGAGTTCGACTCGTGTGTGTGTGTGTGTGTGTGTGTGTGTGTGTGTGTGTGTGTGTGTAACTGGCCTGGTGTCTGTTTTGCCGGGATGGGGTACGATAGGAGTGGTTAATGTGTGCGTGCGGGGGGGGGGGGCAGTCCGGGTTGGTGTGGCGGAGAGGGAATACCACAGTCCGTGCCAATTGTGCCTTGAGGCAGGAGCACCGAATGATGAATAATAACTCCTGGCTTGGCTGCTTTCCAGTTGATTTATGTCTCGTGTCAGATCCCTCCTTCTTCGTGAAGCTTTCCCTAACAATGCCAGCTCACACTGAACTCTCCTTTTTCCTTTTGTACTTACGCGAACACTTTATATACCTTGCTTTGTAGTTTTTTCTCAGTTTGATTGGTCTCTTTTTACAGATTTATAAATCTCTCTAGTTAGATTTTGAGCGGTCATTTTTTTCTTGGGACTGTTTTCTATTTCTTTTGTTTTTGACCCACAAACAGGCAAGAATTAAGCATTTCCTGCAGTAATTCAGCCAACAAAATATTTGTGGGACACCCACAGTGCGCTGTGCTAGGTGCTGTGCTGGACACCTAGGATGCACACTTGATTAAATCATGGGTTCCTGCATCAAAAGATCTTCAGTCCATTGGACAAGAGAAAAGAGAATTCATTGTTCACCACCACCCTTTCTCACCCGGCACAATCTCAGTAGGTTTTCAAATTTCCATTTTTTAAGAGATGTGATTCTTGCAAGAAAGCACTTTTTTGGTTTCTTCTGATAATTCTTTCAGAATCTGAAATTTGCTGTGTGTTTTATATTCTTGTGCTACTTTCTATAACATTTTATTTGCTTTTTAAAGTGCACATGTGTAACTTTTCTGAAGATAGTGACTAGGAGGAGGCTTTTTCTCTATGGAGTTGTGTTTGATTTCTAACACAATGTGCAGTGGTTATTATGAAAGCTAAACACACCCTGATTGGTATTTTTTCAGTAGTGGTAATGTTTTGAGGCAATTGCAGAAGTGTATTGGAACTTTCGGAATATGGAAATGCTTAACAGGCTTCTGGCTCTCTCCCATATAACATTTCAATTGAGAGGCTGTTTTCTTTGTATATCCTCACATCCCCAACTCACTCACTGTTCTCAAACTTTTTCATTTGATGAACTTTTTCTCTCCCACAAAGAAACTTGAGTTTTGCCCAGTGTGGTGGTGCATGTCTATAATTCCAATAATTGGGAGGCTGGACAAAGGAGGGTTGCAGGGTTGAGGCCAGCCTCAGCAACTTACTGAGGCCCTGTTTCAAAATTCAAAAACTAGTATAGGGCTGGGGGTGTGGCTTGGAGATAGAATGCACCTGGATTCAATCCCCAATATCTATCTCTGTATATTTACCTCTTAGCACCTGTGTGTGCGCGCGCGCGCACACACACACACACACACACACACACACACAGTTTTGTCAACTCATAAGACAAATACATAAACAGTAGTGAAGAGAACCACAAAGTTGAATGGAGATGTGGTTTCCTTGCTGCCATCATCTAGACAGAATTATTTCTACCCCCTTGCTCCACCCCACTCTAGCCTTACAATAAAAATTCATACAACAGAATTACAAACTGTTATAAAGTCCACAAATAATTTCCAGAGGCCTATTGAAAATCATTATGTCTCATCTACCTTTACCTGTACTAGCTTTTAAAATAGCTTTGGCTCTTTTTGAGTCTTCATTTTTTAGTAAAAGTTAAAATTTATCTCTCAAGACCAAATAGAGTGCAAGATAAGTGATTCCAGCAACTCAGTCACAGGCTAACACAAAACATTTTAATGAATGAATGCAGTTCAGTTCAGTTGTCAATTTGTAAATATTCATTTTTCTTTTCCTTGTAGGAGTTTTAGATTCTGAGGAGCGATTGGAGCTAATCTACAACATGGAAATGGAAACTACCGGACCTGAGCCAGACTGTGTAGTGCAGCCTCACTCTCCTCCTGATGACTTTCCATGCCAAATGAGACTCTCTGAGAAGATCTCTCCATTAAAGACTTGTTTTAAGAAAAAGCAGGATCAGAAGAGGTTGGGAACTGGAGCCCTGAGGTCTTTGAGGCCAATATTAAACACTTTGCTAGAATCCGGCTCACTTGATGGAGTTTTTAGGCGTAGAGACCAGAGTGGAGATGAGAGCAGCTTACATGAACCTATGGTGAAAAAACCCCTGGAAATTAATCCATCATGTCCACCAGAAAACAATGTATCTGTCCTGATTCCTGATGGGACAAATGTTGGAGACCAAATACCAGAAGCCCATCCTTCCACTGATGCTCCAGAACAAGTGGTTCCAATCCAGGATCACAGCTTTCCACCAGAAACCATCAGTGGAACAGTAGCAGATTCTACAGCAGGGCACTTCCAGACTGACCTTTTGCATCCGGTTTCAAGTGATATTCCTACTAGTCCTGACTGCATAGACAAAGTCATGGATTATATTCCAGGGGTTTTCCAAGATAACAGTTTTACAATTCAGTACATTTTGGACACTAGTGATAAGTTGAGTACTGAGCTCTTCCAGGACAAAAGTGAGGAAGCTTCTCTTGACCTTGTTTTTGAGCTAGTAACCCAGCTACAGTACCACACTCACCAAGAGAATGGAATAGAAATTTGCATGGACTTCCTGCAAGGCACTTGTATTTATGGCAGGGATTGTTCGAAGCATCACACAGTCTTGCCATATCATTGGCAGATTAAGAGGACAACTACTCAGAAGTGGCAGAGTGTGTCCAATGATTCTCAGGAGCACTTGGAAAGATTTTATTGTAACCCAGAAAATGATAGAATGAGAATGAAGTATGGGTATGTATTATAAAACTGTTGTGAAATGCTCTAGAGAAGTTAAAAAGACTAAAAACGTAGTATGGTGACAGGTTTTATTCTTTTTTTTCCTCTGTTATTCCTTTGGCTTTTGCTAATGTTTTACAGTAGTTGTACCTATCCAGTTTTAAAATTTTGCATGTTGAGTAGCTGCTATTTTTTTTTTAAAGGGGAATAATTGGAGATATTTCTGGCTCTTTTCACCTTAAATGGTATTAAAACTTTTTTCTGTGAATAATTCAGAAGTTCTTATACTTGTGGCTGGGCATGGTGGCGCACACTTGTAATCCCAGTGCTTGGGAGGCTGAGACTGGAGGATTTGCGTTCAAGGCTAGCCTCAGCTACTTAGTGAGGTCTTCCGCAATTAGTGAAACCCTGTTTCAGAATAAAGAATAGGACTGGGGGTATAGTTTGGAGGTAGAATGCCCCCCCCTGGGTTCAATCCCTAGTGCTGCAAAAAAAAAGATTCATGCCAAAATACAAAATGTGATTCATGCCAAAATACATTAAACCTCTTTTGTTAGTTTCCTTAAAGCATTTTACCATTAAGTTTATCTTATAAATTGTTCCACAATTCAGGTGGGGTTTTTTTTTTTTGTTTTTTGTTTTTTTAATCCTGAAAGCGTTTTAACAATGAGTAAAGGGAGGATTTATGTTAATGGAAATGTGTATCACGTAAAAACTATTCTTGAGTTTTGGTATGCAAGATGTGTGTATACATAATTTATATTGGAAATGGAAAGTATGGCTGTCCAAGCAATATTCACTGCCAGGGAACTGACATTTTCATATCTGAATTCTTCTTTAATTGAACTTTATTTAAAATGAATGAAATGGTAATTACCACATGTAAAGTCACTAATGCAAAAATGGCTACTTAATAAGTATTAGTCTTTATATTTCTATGTTAATAGCTATTTGTATCTGACCAAGAATAAGGATTAAAATTATAGAGCACTCACAGCCATGCTACCTGCCTTTGAAGACCATTGAGGCAACCTGATAGTATCATAAATAATGAGTACCCTGGTGGTGTACTGAGAGGCATGATCCCTATGGGGGTAAAATATATTGAGTATCCCAACCAGTCCAAGAGGAAAACTTCCTTCAGAGTCATCTTAAGTCATATTTGTTCATAAGTTAATTTGTTCAAAAGTTAATTTATCCTATCCAAATGTCTGGAGAATCAGCAGATGGTGGCAATAAACCATTTACAAGTTGTCTAATTCTGTTAGTTTTGATGCTTCTGTGTTCTGATATGGTGCCAGAGTATTGTTGATATTACAGAGACCTTGTTGTTTATTGTTTTTTAACTTTTTCCCTTACTTAGTATTGGATAAGTGGTTTTTTTCTTTTAGTATTTCAATATTTATACAGTGTCTTTTTAGCAACTTAATTATCATGAGACTAGAACTGGGTATCATATTTCAAAAGGGAAGTGTGGAACAAGATGACATATAGTTTAAAGCCCAAGTTTAAAGGAATATAAAAGACTCCTTGGTATAAAAGTAAGGCCATACCAAAATTTAGTTTTCCTTACTATAAGTGTTTTTGTCTTGATGGTAGAATACATCCAAGATTCTACCTTGCTTGGGTATAAAAATCTTATAATAAAACTTAGTTCTTTAAACTTATTTCTTAAAGCCAACATTGAAAGAAAAATACTTCTCATTTTTTTTCTTAGAAACGTTTTTAATATTGTCCAAAATCTCTGTTGCCCCTGAGCTAGCAATTCTAATTGCTTTGTCAAGGGTAATTAATTTTATATACTCTCAAAGCCATTCTAATCTTTCCATCTCCAGATTGCAAAACTCTACAGAGCAGTGACCTCCCACTTCACTCTTACGAAGCAAATTTCCAGTCTACTGAGTACTTGAGCATCTTGGTACATTAAGTTTCTATCTGTTTGAATTGGTCAGGAAGAAACTAGCAGGACTATTGTCCAACACATTACATTCTGTTACCATGAGCAAGGCAAGACAGTCATTTTGATCCCAGAAGGTCCAGAAATTCTTAGGTCAGAAATATATTGGGTATTTTATTCTTTGGTAAAATTACTTTGCTAAAGAATAGACATAGATGTGGGCTCATATGCATGCATTGTTGAATCAGTTATAAAGTAGTTGAAGTGGGTGCATGACTTCCAAATCAGTTTTAATGCAGTAAACTAACATTTATCTGACAAGGGGAAAAATATGGGTTGAGTTACTATTACTATAATATTGTTGCTACTATATTATAGGTAGTCCTACTCTGATAAATTAGCAAAAAAAAGTCTGAACTGTTGATTACTAGCAAAGCGAAGTTCTCAGTAAACTTCAGGAGAAATATAAGATTGTAAAAAAAACTAAGTGTCAAAAATTAGGCATTTGGGAAGTTGACCTGTGGTCATTGCAACCTGGTTTTCCTTGTATTCCAAAGCGATGTTGTGTTTCCTGGCAACAAGATGCAGATAACGGCATGTTGAGCCTTGCTGAGAGATTCACAAACAAGCTGGAGCAGCCCAGGTTCACATGGTTACCACATTATTTGGCTAAAGCTATTAATCTTTGTGGTCAGGCCTGTAAAGCTGGTCTATCTGTGCAGATTGCACATAACCAGGAAGTGTGTGCTCAGCTGTATATATGTCTAAGTCAGACCCAGTAGTCTTTGGATTTGGAAATAGTGAATGGCATTTGTTCATTCTACTTATATTCAGTATTTTGTATAACTTGGTAAATCACTATTATATCCATACCCATAGTATTTTCAATTATGTGGAATTTGGGAAAAGTTCATAGTTCTGGTTCTCTAGTTCATAGTTTCAAACTATGCAGATAAAGTTCTTCATTTTGCTTTGCAAATGTGAGAATTTAACGTATAAGTTAATCTAGATTAGATGTGTCATGTTCATTTTGTTGTCATGAGTGAAATTGGAAAGGAAATTGAAATAGATTTATAGTTCCCTTCCCAGCTCTTTAGTCAAGTATCTTTCAACAATAATAAGTGGTTATTTAGTTCATTGTAGTGAAATTATGATACAGTCCCCTTTACTTTTCCAGTCTGCTTTTGTACTTCTGCAGATATTTATTGCCTACATCAACTAGAAATTGGTTGTATGTATGAACTCCCCAGTCTTGATGTTAAGGCTTCTTTTGTACATGGGATGGGTCTTGGAAAAATTTCCAAATTCCAAATATGCCGTTGAGAAAACAACACTGAATGTTGTATTTTTGTTATTAAGAAAGCACAGTCTAGCCCTGGCCATGGTGGCACATGCTTGTAATCTCAGCACTTGGGAGGCTGAGACAGGAGGATTGTAGGTTTGTGATCAGTCTCAGCAACTTAGTGAGGCCCTGTGCAACTTAGAACCTGCTTCAAAATAAAAAAAAAAAAATGGGGATGGGGGTGTAGCTCAGAGGTATAACACCCCTGGGTTCAAACCAGTATCCCTCCCCCAACACACACATACAAATACCTCTTAACAGTTTAGGCACTCATCCTTAGTAGATGATATTGGATGGCAGAACTAAAGAGTTTTTTAAAAACCTTGCTAACTGGAATACTGTTTGTGGATAATTGAAATTGTGGAGACAGTGCAAATCTGGCTTTAGCAACCAAGATCACTTTGGGTTTCACATTACATTGATTTTAAAGCATGCCAGAATATCTTCTAGTTATGGCCACCTATCAAGAAGAAATGGACACACTGCAAACTATATTTTGGAGGTTATCTTGTGGTAAAAATATGACCAGTGATTATTCCTAATTTTGGATTTGCCAAAAGACAGTAGGGGATGAAAAAGAAAACTGTGAACCCTCAACCTGGGGTTAATTTTTCTTTTTTTTTTTGCGGTACTGGGGATTGAACTCGGGCATTTCTACCTCCGAGCTGTACCCTCAGCCCTATTTTTTATTCTTTATTTTGAAACAGAGTCTCACTAAGTTGTGGAGTGCCTCACTAGGTAGCTGAGGCTGGTCGAGAACCCGGATCCTCTGGTCTCAGCCTCCCGAATGCTGGGATTACAAGTGTGCGCCACCACGCCCGGCTCTGGGGTTAATTTTTCTAGAGGGCATCGTTCTTTTATTTTGGAATTAATGCTTATTAATAAAAGAGGGAGTTTTACTTGTTGAGCCTAGAATGTTGTCAGAGCCTTAGTTGCTGAGTGATTCTGATTGCTAATTGCTCTTAGTCTTTCTCTTAAATCTGTCCAAGGGCCAGATGTTGTGGGGCATGCCTGTAATCCCAGCATTTGGGAGGCTGAGACAGGAGGATCTCAGGTTCTTCGTGAGGCTTTCGGCAATCGGCAACTTGATGAAACCTTGTTTCCAAATAAAAAACAGGCTGGGGATGTAGCTCTGAGGTAGAATGGCCCTAGGTTCAATCCCCAGCACCACAAAAGAAAAAAAAAAAAAAAGAAAGCTGTCCAAGGAACGATACCATTAGATAACTTCTCAGAAGCTCTATGTGAAAAGACAGAGAAATGTATATTAATGATAGTAGAAGGCATATATTATTGTCGTCTATATGACTTGCAGAGTAAACTAGAGCAGGCTTTTGACTGAATTCTACTAGAATAGTTAAATTAGCCAAGTTAGCTCTGCCACGCACAGCTGTGATGATGTATGAACTAACTAATTATGTGTTATTGATAACACTGGAGAGATGAGAACAGCTGAAACTTACTATGCCGTATGACTTTTTGGTATTTCTTGAATATACACAGCTGTATGAGTTTTAATTTATTTAAAAAATTCTTGCCTAAGAGAAAGAGAGAGCTCCATAAGCAAGAACTGTATTTGAAGTGACTTTCAAAATGTGTGCCTTGTGTTCTAGGATAAAGCAGTCCAATGAATTATTTTTTTCTACCTCTTTATGCCGCTATTTACATATGAAATAAAACTAATTGGCTTCTATCTATACTAATCTAGAGAAGTTACTGGGTCTGTGTAGAGCTATCATGGGAATCAATAGCAATCATTCATTTATTCCCTTTCTGGCTTTTCATCAATAAGCAGATTAGACTTTTTGAAGCAGCTGTCACCTGGCTTCAGGTTGGGGTCAGTCTTTTCCTGATGTGTGGTAATGAAAATGAACCTTGCAAAAAAACCAAAGATGAATAACTCTAAAATCAGACAGAAGAAATAGCTATAAGGTTATAAGGCAATTCCTAAAAATAATTGTATAGCACATTATGTATTTTATCATTGAGTTGAATCCAAAGCTTTTTATTGTAAATTGGGGAGGGGGGAGTAGTAACTCTAATCAACATTAAAAACAAGAACTTCATTCTGCACCTAGCAGGCTTCCAAATATTGCTACTTTTGACTATTAGCCCTGCTTTGCTCCTGTAAATGTTTCCTATCTCTTATTATCTAGACTTTGTAGATTGTATATTTACATACTACCATAAAGCAAAGGTAAATTTATAAATTCTTCTGTGCGTTTGTGATCATGGTCAGTGATCCTCACTTTATACGAACTGTTTCTATAGGGCAAAGCACATAGAAATGGTTTTTTTTTTTTTTTTTTTTTTTGCGGTACTGGGGATTGAACTCAGGGGCATTCTACCTCTGAGCTACACCCCCAGCCCTATTTTTTATTCTTTATTTTGAAACCGAGTCTCACTAAGTTGCGGAGTGCCTCACTAGGTAGCTGAGGCTGGCCGCAAACCCGGATCCTCTGGTCTCAGCCTCCCGAATGCTGGGATTAC